>VZTO01013945.1:73313-115066 GCA_013400615.1 Syrrhaptes paradoxus
CCAGGATGCCATTGGCCTTCTTGGCCACGAGGGCACAGTGCTGGCTCATGGTCACCCTGCTGTCCACCAGGACCCCCAGGTCCCTCTCCCCTACACTACTCTCCAACAGGTCAGTACCCAACTTATACTGGAACCTGGTGTTGTTCTTGCCCAGATGCAAGACTCTACAATTGCTCCTGGTTCTGAGCTGGCCGTGTGACTAACATCACGCATCCAGGGTATGTCAAAAAATATTCCTATCTAAAAGCAAAAAGTGATGGTCTCTGTCACTGCATGCAGAGATGCTATTAGGTATTGGTAGAAGGAGCTTTGAGTCAACTAAACATTCTTCACAGGAATCCTAAATTCTTTGTGTTCCTCTCCTTCTCTGCTGGTGTAGGGCTGAAAGCAGTTTTCTTGGGACTATTTAATTGTCCTGTCAGTGTGTGCTTGGAGGCCTGTTAATGAATGAGGTGGTAGGTCTGATTTATGGTGCACGGCATCACTACTACAAGAGGGAAGAATAAAGTGAAGAGGTGCTTTATATCATAGTAATATTTAAATTCATATAGCAGAGTTAACTTCCCCTACACATTTTTTTGTCCTCTCTTGCACTGTGAAGATCAGATTGTGTTCACACAGCACAAAAAATAGCCTGAATTCTGGATCAAAAATAGCATTTTCCTGATAAAATGTTTTGTTCCTTTTACATGATCTACATATGAAATTAACAACGTTGACAAAATAACACAGCCCCTCCCTCTCTAATGCGATCATGTTACTGCTGAAATCCGAATCAGTGAATATCGTACTGTTCGTACAGTCAAAATTTTAAAAGATCTTAACAAACAACTAGTCTGATATCCCACACGGTACACACCGCAGAATTTCAGCCAGAAATCCCTGCCTCAAGCATATAGTTCCCATTGAGCTACAATGCATTGTCTGGAAAAAGTCTGCGTAGTTTAATCACCTCCTCCTAGTGCCATGGTAAGAAGTGCCTAGTGCTCAAAAATAATTAAATAATATTAGTGAGCCTCTAAAGTGGAAGTTGTTTTTTTTTTTTTTAATAAAACTGTGAGTTTTAGGAATAAAAGACTGAGGCTGACTTAACTTCTGAATAAACTGTACCCAGATAACAGAAACAGAGCATTTCTAAAGTGAATTAGGCACTGGATACTAACTGATCATTGTAATTACCAATTTACTGTGGGGATCTGGAAATTACTTTGCCCAGAAGTGAGAGCTAGCCTGGCTTGTGGCACATTAAAGGTCCATGGGACACTTGCCCTAAAAGCCATAAGTCCTTCTGAAAAAAAAAATTATAACTCCAGTGAATAGTGGAGTTTTGATGCAGAGAGATGAGGCATTGGATTCACATCAAGATCCAGAAGCAGCCAACGTTCTGAGGTTGATCTGCCTGCATCTCAGTAGTATACTTGCATGAAGACCCTTCTCAAAGGCTTCTGTAGTAGTAAAGAGAACTTAAAATCTTGTTGAAATACCATTGATAACAAAAAATAGGCTACTGCCATTACACTAAAGAAGAAAAAGGAGTCAGCTGCAGACAGTGGGAATCCACACCACTCATGCTTCCTAAAGTAGCTCTGAGAAAGGAATTGTCCCTCTGCTGAAGCCAGGAGGAGGGCTGGTTAAATCCAGTTGGAAGAGCTTTTCTTTAATCCAAGAAGTCCAGGAAACACAGGAGTATAAACAAAGCTGATCAGTGAGGTGAAACACGGTATGTGCCAAACTGAAAAGGGAATAATCACAAAGAGAAATGAGCAGAAGCATAGTCAAAATTTATTTTGTTGAAGGAATAAAACATGGATAGCTAGCTCATTTTGTTTACAGCAGCATTAAATATTTTGTCAGCACATTATGGAATTTTGAATAANATGAAAGAAAATGTTCCACAAATCCTGGAGAATCTATAGTCCTGTATCCAAGCTATATACACAGGAAGCAGAAGAACCTGTTTTTCTTGTGTCTTTCTCCTGCCAGTATCCCATGTGATACTGCTGACTGCCAAAGCATACTTGACCAAAATTGAAGATTTTGTTTTGACATTTGTTCCCTGTCCCCTGTCATAGGAAGGCAAAGCAAAAAGCAGTCCCTTCTCAGTTTCAAGCTAGTTCCAGATGGATGTGAAGATTCCTGGTCATATCTTCAAGCTGGCTTTCCAGCTCGCTGATAAAACTCTTTTGTTCACCTCCGATAATGTATGACCCACGTGGTCCAGTTCCAAACCTGTGTTCTCAGAAGGGACAAGCATCCAACAGTTTGCATGAGAATATGTAAATGGCAGCATGTACTCTTTAAAGCTTGAATCTTACCAATGGGGTTAATTTTCTATTGCTATGACTATACTAGTATTACTATTTTGATTTCATTCACCAGCTGGGACAGATGAAGAAACCAGAGTTCAGAACAGTGCCTTGGAACTTAAATGTCATACTATACCAGTGCTTGAGAGAGACTATTTTAAGAGTAAAGTTGGATGCTGCAGAGGAAAGCAAACAAATAAGCAAACAAAACCCTGTAATTTTTTTCATGAGCAGCAGAACTAAGGAAACCTCCTTTTCAATAGATTTCTGACCTTAATACCCACTTGTTTTCTTCCGGCAATAATCTCAGCTCAGTGCTTAGCAGCAGGTAGATAAAAAGCATAACACCAATGGTTGAGAGATGAGAACATAAGCAGATCACTCTTTTATAGGGTTGCTACATTTTTCTTCAAATGAGTTACCACCTCAGAACTTCCTTCATCTCATTCCCCCTTCCTGTTATTCTGTTTCTCATTCTGACCAACAGTCAAACCGTTGTGTCCTAAAACCCCTGAACTGAAATCCCACTTCCTTTTTAATAGTCTTATCCATACAGGTAATTGTTGAGGCCAGAGAGTGATCTTGAAAAAGTGATCTGTGGATCACTTATAAATAAAGTGACCTCTTCCATTTCCATTAGTTTCTTGTCATAGCAGGAAAACCTGGATGGAAAAGGTTGGTGTTTTCCTCCCCTTTGGCAGCAATCAGAGCCAGGGATACGTTCTGAGGTTTATTAAGACTCTGAAACAGAGCTTCTGCTTTTATTTGAATTTTTCTACAAATCAACCAGAAAAGAATGCATAAGAACCTCACTGTGATTTGTATGAGCTTCACTCTTATACCAGTTTAATTCTTCTTTATTCCCCATTGCAGTTGATCCTTAATCTGTGTGATCCATGTCCACCTAACCTGTTGCCCTTGAGGTTTCTGCTGTGTATTGATATAAGCCCAGAAGTTACAGACTGTATTTAGGTAGCACAGGAAGAAATTGTACATTGTTCTAGAGAATAATGGAATATAATCAAAACTTTCTGAAAAATTCTAATGAAGAAACACCTAGGATGATGAACTGGGATCCCAGTTTACAGTTAGACAGGTTCCAGGTCATTTCTGATAACTACCATTTATTGTGTTCAGACATCACAGTTTAGCACACTTTCATCTCGTACCAGGTATTCATTGTTTTTGAAAAATCTGATTCATTCTGCTAATTTAAAAACTTATCTCATAAAATATGTATGTACTTTCAACGTTAACTTGATGCATACAGTATCCAATTAAGGCTTCACTGCGATTCTGAGTGTTCTTGTCTTCCTACGTGCTGTACAGGTTGCTTTCCCACAAAGGATGGTCGCCTGAGAAGGGAATAAGTGACTGCAAGACTTTCACAGTGAGAAATAACTCACTGAGCTGAGTAGCAGAAGAAAATGTAGCTAATTTCAATGCTTCAGCCAGAGAGACTCCAATTATACTCTCCAGATGTGATTTTTTTTTTTTTTTTAGGTGAACAATTCTTCACGTTAGAAATACAATTCATAATTCCCATACAACCGCAGCCTATTAAAAAAAAAATCCAAAAGAAACAAAAAGCTTCCCATTGCTATCATAAAAAACCAAAACTTTCTTGAGGAACAAGAGACTGAGCGAGCAAGAGCTCCAGACACAGTAAGGGGACTCGACTCCTGAGTTCTCAAGGTGTTTTAGATATTTGGGAATCATTTTTTTTCCACCAAAATGGCTCAGTCTTTCCTGTAGACAGAATGTCACAACTGCTTTATGGCTCACAGTTAGCGATACACTTTAAGCCAGGTCAGGATTATAAAGAAAATGGAACGTGTTACAGAAAGTGCAGGGCAACTCTGCAGCTAGAACTGCTGCATTTCCACTCTTCTCACAGATGGATAATATCATGGTATATCACATGTTCCTCAGGTGTGTGGACACGAGAGTCCTCCAAACCCAGAGCACATTTCTCAAATATAGCCAGATAATCATGCAGTGAACTCCAGAGATGATTTGCTTATTAGAGAGGAAGCAGTAAAACAGAACAAAAATTACATCAAAATATGATTTTTGCTTTCTGAAATCTTGTAGTGCAGATAAAGCAAAAGGTTGCACTTACCAAGAAGGATTTTTTAAAAACATTTACCTTTTTCTCTGGTAACTCAAGCAGCTGTTTAACCTGTCCCTTTGGAGTGGCTCCAGCTCCTTCACTGAGAGTTACTCTTTGTGTTTCTTATGTTGGTGGCAGGTGTAGGAGCTCATCTTTTCAGGTAGCAATTTACTTTTGACTAAAAAACATCTTTTGGGATGATCCAGTTAGCTTTCAGTTTTCTTATGTTTGCAGACTAATTTCCTTCAAATTTAAAGCATTTTTTGTATTGCATAGGAACCAACTCGTATAAACTGTTCAATTTAATGGTGCTTTGGGGGAATGAATAATAACAAGGGCGACATGTTCTGCGAGGAGAGACAAATCCTAATGCAAATTCTAACTTCCCATTCACACAGAGTCTGTCCCAAATTCTAAGGTAAATCTTCATTGTAGGATTACCCACGTTTTTCAGACAGTGTCTCCTAACACCCTGATACAAAGGTCTTATCTTCTCAATGCATGTAATTATACCAGTGAACTTTAAACCCAGCTAAAATCTGAGCAGAATAATTCAACGTCCTGTGGTCTTCTAACATCATCCTACTAGTTCCAAGGCTTCTGCTTGCTGATCCTGCTTTTTACACAATTCCTTTGCAGTGTCAGCACCAGTCCGGTTTAATACACCAGTTCCCTACCCGCACTTTGTTCCATTTGATCTCCCCCATTTCACACTTTCCAGCTCACCTCACCTAGAGCGTGGTAGATGCCTATCCAAACAGTCATCCCAAACGATTTAATCAGATTACAGAAAAAAGAAATTTGAACTTGAGAGCCACATCAGAAGAAGGACCAGTATGGGGGCATCAGACAGCCCTCTGAGGAATGGGATCTGCTGGGTTGCTGGTTCGGGTAGGGCACTTATTAAAAACCTTTAAGGTGGACTTAACTGCAGCATCCACCAGACAATCATTCTGTTTTGTAGAGCAAAAAAGATTCATTTTCTTTTTATCTACTCTCCTAATTATTCCTGCTCATTGAGCAAACTCCACATTTAAAGATCTCCTAGAGATTAATAAGAGAGTGTTCAGTGAGGTGCTGCATGGATGTACCAGCTCAGCCTGGGGGAAGCAGAGCGACATTAGCACTGAGGTCCAGCAGGGCTCGTTATTTTCTGAACAGTTTAATTTACCCTGGGCACAGCATCACTCTGCTTTGACTCCTCTGCTTTTAGCTCCGTGACTAACTTGGCTACGTTTCAAGACTCTGGGACTTCAGAGTGCAAACAGACCCTAAGTCCTTCTGCAGTTCTGCTACCTGATAAGACATACAAACAGAGAATCCCACCATTTTCTTCCCTCACAACTTCTTCCCTGGCCAGCACAAAAATTACTCTGTGGGTTTCTCCTTCTGTGTCTCCACCTTCTCCATTTCTCTTCCTCTATTGAACGCTGCATGGCTAGGGCTGTGCTCACTTTGGGTTTAAACGCACCCTGACAAGGCTTGAAAAACGTTACAGTTCGTTCCCAGCCACGGAATAAAGAAGACATGATGAAGTAGCATGGGATGAACACAGTAGGTGGAGATGAGTCCTGACAAAGATTAATATAACTGCTCAAAATCCTCTACCATTCTAGCTAATTTCTATGCACTGAACTCATTAGACTGAAATCTAGCCTTTCTCGACACTCCCTCAGTAAGGCAATGCACCCTTTTTGCCTTGACTCCTTTTACTTACATGAACCCCTTTCTTTACAGAATCTCATCCTATTTCTTGCATGTTCAACCCTGAAACGAGACTAGTGTTGACAGTCTCAAATCATCTTGGCACATTGTTCAGAACACTTGGACAAGATAGATTCAGAAAAAGTAGAACGGTTTTGTAACCAGGTAAGGTGGAAGCCATCTCTAACTAAATAAAAGATTAGCTACCGGTGATTTGTTTGAAATCTCTTGCTAAATACCAGGCTGTTGTGCTTTTGTTTGCTTTGTTAAGTCCTTCAGCCTAGCTGCTACAATTCTCACTCAGAGTATAAATTTGAGAGAAATTCTTTTGATCTGTTGTGAAAAAGTTAATCTTGAAATTTAAAAAGTGGGGTTTTTTTTCTTTTTTTTTTTCCTGGAGGGTGGAGAAAACATCTGATAAATGTTTTAACTTATGTCTTCACATGTCAATCAAAACAGGAGTAGGAAATTTCTGCCCACATAGCTGGGAGCGTGTCTATTCTGATAACTTCATCCAAGACACCAGCTATGTAAACTTGGAGTCTAACTTAGCCAATTGGAGGAAAAGGATAGTTACAAAAATTCCCAGAAAAGACCTCTTCACCAGACAGTCCAGAGGAACCCAGTTTAATTTCCATGTACTTAGTTTCAGAGGCCATCTTCTCAGCTGTTGACCCTTTACAGTTCCTTTCAGCTCAAAGGGAAAATGAAGGCAAATTCAGAAAATGTAATAGTGCTGCAGGTGTCGGGGTGGTGGCCGGACAATCTCCAGCAATTGTCACTAGGGCTGAGCTGATCCTCAGTCACATCCCATTACCAGACAGTGTGTGCATCCCACAATCTCCCTGCCACCCTGGCTGCAGCTAAAGCGCGTGACCTTACACCACCTTTGCCATGAGCTAAGATAACGCTTTTCATCTTGCAGCAGGCTCGGTATAAACACGTGTGCACGTCTGTGACTGCAGAGGTGACTTGCTGCAGCCATCAGTCACTCTGTGGTCACTTGTCTGTATCAAATGGCTTATCTACACAGCAGGTTTCTTCTGGAGCAGATGTCTCTCATTGACTTTCTGCATGTATGTCTTTATAAAGGTTGTCTATCTATTTAATCTAATTTAAAATTAAATTAAAATAGATTACATTAGTCAGACTAGATCCATCTAATTTTCAAAAGATACTTTTATTCCAGCATAAAGACATTGAGACATGGCGTTAGCAATCATCCTTCTTCAAGTGCTGCTCAAAGAATGTCTGCGATCAGTGTCCAACTTTACTGCTGTAGCTGTTCTGTAAAATAAAGGCACATGTTGTCAGTTTTCCCCATTCATGTTAGTGAGGAAACCCTCTTCTCCTTACACGAACCTCCTTACAAGAATTTTTCAATATACAAAAATTTAAACATAGAATTCATACTTATGCCCACAGGGCTCATAACATATTAAGGATTTTGCTTGGAGGTCCAGTTTTAAAATTATTGTCTCAGTGTTCCCATGGAACTCTTTCTGCAGAAGAAACATGAGCTTACAGTAAGTCACACCTACAGTGCGTATATATATTTATGTCCTTCTCTTTGGCTACATAAGAATTTTTGAAGTACCATCAGCACAGCAACGGGTACAGGGATATTTCTGCACACTGCCTGCATTGTAAATGTGAATTACAGGCTAGTGGCTTTTTCTGTGATGGAGCACTTACAGCTGTTCTTTATGGTACTTAAAATCGAAGCTAGATTCCCTGCAGGGACTATGATGAAGAACAAAAAAAAAAAAGTGTGACAGTAGGAGCTGCAATTTGACATTTAGGTAAAAGAGGTATTTGAGCTGTGCCATATTCTGGCACATTTTCCCAAAGGAAATATTAGACATAGGACAATGATCTAATGGTTGCTGAAGACCAGAGGTTGCTCAAACAGATAAGGGAGGAGTAGAAAACACATGCAAAGGCAGAAATTCTGATATGTTTTTTTTCTTCATGCCATTCCTCATGGCCTGTCATATGCCTTCAGTGAAATTTAGCAGCAGTATTCTTTCCTGAGAGCTGTTTTTAAGCTGTAACAATGCAGTCCTTGGGACTTTGACATTGTAATTTGTTGCCATGACAGTAACAAGGATATTATAAATTAAGTTCCCATGAGGTGTCCATGCCTCTTGACAGAGGTTGTGCAGGAAAGAGGCTTAAGAAATTATACATAAAACTTAGGAGAAAATATTATTTTTCTTTCAAACCATCAGCAAAATAGGGTTTGATGCTGTTCCAGCTAAAATCCATGGGAGTTTTGCCACTGATAGCAACAGGAGCAGAATCAAGCACCGTTTTCCACGGAGGTTAGTATGCAAAAACAAGAGATGTGAGCAGCAAAAGACCTCCTGGCTTTTGGATGTGTTTGCTGTTGCTGCTGCTTTCCTACATGAAAAAAGAAAAGAGCTAGACATCAGAAAAATAATATCTCTAAAGGATACCATCCCACTTTCAATAAGGCAGATTTGGCTGTTTTCCTCACTTGAGGAAGTCAGATGGTCCCAGAAAGGCTTTGCTTGCAATTACGCTCTCTGCTAAGACAAGGATACAATAGCTGAGCCAGATCAAATGTTTCCAAGGGCTTTCGACTGGGTGCTTTGGCTCTCACTCACAGAAATGCTGTTTAGTCACACAGATGTTTGAGGAAGGACTTTCTTCATGCTTAAGATTGAAGGATTAGGCTGTAAAAGAAAGGAAACCAATCCCAGGGTGCAGCAATTATTTCCCAATGCTTTTCAGCTAAAAATTAAAAAAATTGAACCCTTCATAGTGAATGGCACAGCCAACTTCAAGACGGAGCCAGGGGGTGTTAGAGCACTTGGATCTATTGTCCTTTACAGGAAGGGGTTTTTCACCTGGAAAGAGAGGAGCTCTTTTATAAAAGTTTTCAGCCATTGATTTGAAAAATGGCCTGTATCATGCTGCAGAAAGGGAAAGGAAGGCGCAAGGATATAAGCAAAGTTTTCAAGGTTAAACCATAAGGGAGTTACTCTGTTGTAGTGCCATGGACACCAGAGCGTGTCTCTGCCCTTCCAGGCAGTCATGCTTTGGCAGGAATTGAGAGCAGCACATCCTGCTCATTAGACACACTTTGGGCATGTCCAGCACTTTAGAAGAAAGATCCCAGAACCAGAGGACATAAAAGTTAAAATAGGCAACTCTGACAAAATGCTACTTTTCAGGAAAAGGGGAGGCTTGGGTTTGTGTGTGTGTGTGTGCATCCAAAGAAGTCATACTTATTCTACAGATGAATCTTCATCTTAACCTTCATTTCCATCTTCATCACAACTTTATCACGACCCTCAAGTTCAGTGTGCAGCCCTCAAAGTGAGGGTCTTGCACCGATGTCAGAGGAAGGGTTGAACGTGCAGTGAACAAGCAACACCAACACAAAGCAATTTATTGTATCTCTGAGAGCAGAGTTTTGCCGTCAGTGTTTTAATCAAGTTGCAAGCCAAGATATATGGCTTATGGCTTCGGCGGTCTTCCAGGGCTGTGACAGATATTCTACACAGATTTACAGGGCTCTTTGCCATTGTTCTGTCCGTTTCTCAAATTTTATATTTCTCTGTATCGTCTTGACTTCAGTTGAGTTTCTACTGTCTGCGTACAATGTTTCTTGCATTCTCAGAAAAGAAAGAATAAAGGGCAGTTTAGAAGCAAATGATTTAAAAAGGCAGGAAGAGAAATGTTTTCAAGGATCATAGAACCAGACTTAAGAAGAAAGAAAGAATAATTGTAACTACTAAAGTTCATAAATCAGCAAAACATTCTCTAAATTGCTGTTTTCTATGCAGTTTTGGAATAAATACAAGGTCAGAAATCTTGGTATAAGATATGAGAACACGTACCTAATGGGGAGGAATTCTTGTTACCATTAAGCCTAAAATGCCCAATTCTTCACCCTTGCAGAAGCATGGTACATTAGTTTTAGAACTCTTGTTGACCTAAATAAGGTAATGACTTCTTTTTTCTTTATCACAAAAATTATACAGCTCCTTTGAGATGTTTATAAGGTGAAGAAAAGTGGCTAAGTATCAGTTAGGTCCCCTACTTGGGTTTCCAGGTAAAACACTGGTTTTTATTGTTCCCCCACCCTCAGGGCTCTCATCTGTAGGGTCTCCCAGTGGTCTACAGTTCCTTTGTACTGGAAAACCCCTGGGGGACAGGATCAAACCAGCTGATGAGGAAACGGAGAAAAAACCCAGCTGTGAATGAAATGCAAAAGCCACCAAAAGCATTGCAGCCAGCTCTCCTGCAAGCTCCGGGAACACAGTGAATTGAACAAGCAACCTACTGGGCTGAGGTGCAGAGAAGACCAGGGTGAGTTTGTGAGGAAGAAGCAAAGATTTCAGAGTTTGGCTGTTATGTAGACGGTAGCCACACAGATACTTTGGTAAATAGTGGATACTCTGAAGGGAATAATGCAGTGCACCCCACAAAATTAATTCTTTAACTTTACTAGTTATTGACAGTAGGCCACTGATTATTAGTGTTACTTTTAGTCATTATTTTTGATAACAGCAACTGAAACTCCTGGTCTTATTATCTCCACACGTGAAACAGCAGATACTGCATAAATTATATTTAGATTTCTCTGCCTCACCAAATCCCATGAAAAATCTTATGAAAAGAGGGGACAAAGTCATTTTGTTTTGTGTATCTTTATTTCCATAGTATTGACATTTTAATAGGTGTGCAAGTTCTGTGGTCAGCTGAGATTTTTAAAGTTAGTATACAGATGCAGGACTATATTTCCATTGCTTTCCATTGTCTTTTCTTCCCACCATATTCGCCTAGAGAAAGAAAAAAATAATTTCCAATTTTAATGTTATTGTATCAGTTAATCTCCTGAGTTTCCTCAATACCAGAATATTATAATTTCTACTGTCTTTCCAAGATGATAATTGGGAGTGAAGGCTAAACCTTTCCTTTGGGTTTGGAGTCAGCATAAATATGAAAAAAAGAGAGAAGCAAAGCAAACATCAGAATGACTCATCTTGCTGAGGAGAAGCTTTCTCCTAGAAATATTGCATGGGTGGGTCAGATCTGCTGTGGTTCGTCCATGGTACAATGAAAAAAAAAAAAAACCAGATTATTTACCCTAGGGAACAATGCATGTATTGTTAATTACCATTGCATCAAACTGAAAATAATCACTTGAGTCTGGAATGCAGAAGTTCAATTGTCATAACAATACTAATAGCAGCTATACGAACTGCAGTATGCATGAATATTGTGTTTAGTTGTGATTTTGGAGTTGACAGTGAAATAATGGACACACTGGCTTTTCAGATGGTTTATTAATGGCCAAGGTTGATGTCCTACCATTTATTCTGATTGCATATTTTGATATAAATTTTTAAGGCTTATCTTTGGTGCAGCCTAAAGAAGATATCTTTGCAGAGAAGGGAAAGCAAAACAAGGAGATGCAATTCTGCCAGGAGGTGCTTGGTCTCAGACATTGTCCTGCTGCTTGCCAAGGGCCATGCAACTTCTCGGAAAACATTACACATACACTCTGCATTGCCAGCTACCAACTAGTTCAAGCAATTTGGTGGCACTGTGTTACAGCAGTACGTGCTGTGAGAGTACTCCTCTATCTATTTACCTGCAGCAGAATGTTGTAGGGTTTGCCCGATGTCCTAAAAGTAACATCAGCACGGATAAAGGTAAAAATTAATTATTTGAATAATTTATTAATACAATCCAGACACGCACCAACTATTCACAAAGATCATTCCTGTGGCTCCTGGGGAAAAACACATGCTCTCATGCCTTGGATGGTCCAATTCAACAGTTAGTCCCAGCTTGTCTCCACTTGCAAAGAACTGACTTTTCTGTGGCCCAAAAAAATGTATTATCAATGGCTTAAATTATTTTTAAAGTAATTTCCAGTTGTGAAACTCATAATTAGGAAATTAGTTATCGGTCAAAAGCCCTAATTCTTGTCAGAGTTAGAGAAGAGGTGATACAGAGCAAAAGCGTAAATTATTTTCCTCAAACAAGGTTTCATTCTTCACAATGGCTTTTCCAATGGGGAATTCATGGCCCGAGTTTTCCAACATGATCTGGTGCTTGGAATGCTTAGATTGAGCCATTCACAAGGAACCTGGTTTTCAAAAGGCCAGAACTTCTCAGTGTGCCCAGCAAACAAGAGGTAACAGGGAGGACTGAGTCCTTTTAATAACAAAGTTCTAAAATTTGCAGATATGCCCAAATCATTAAGAAGCCTACAGAAATTGGAGTCACTGACCCACAGGTTATTTTTTTTTAAAGTGTAACTGATGTCCTTTATTTTAAAAAGATTTTCAGATATACTGCAGCACAGGTGCATGCCAAGGTAAAAAGTAAAGCAACTAGCAAGGGAAGGCTTAGCGTTGGGAGTCCCGGGGTTTGTTTCCAGTCTTTGCACTGTTAAGAAGAACTTGCAGAGTCTGGCCCCAGTTTCGGTGTGGCCAGTGACAGGTAATTCTGCTCTGTCTCTAGAGGATGGATGAAGGTCCTCACATTTCAGCTGGACCTAAGATGCCAGGGGTGGGAATGGAAGGCACAGAGTGCCTTCTGTCCTGAAATTTCAGGAGACCTCTCAGAGGACCAACAACCAACTCCAAACATCCTCAAAGGAGAAAATGTGTTGGTATTTATTCCTGAGGGAAGATTTAAGGAAGCTATCTGTCTTCACAATACATTTCTGAAGGAAAAAAAAAAATCAACATTGGAAATTAATTGCCCAGGAATGGAAGGATAATGAGAAGGGCCGTAGACATGAGGAGATTTCCTAAGGCATTTTTTTTGGCATAACAAGACTTTCTTCCCACTTCTGATCTTTCAAGGAAGGGGATCTTCTGGAAAAGCTAGAGAAATAATCATATATATACACACATGTATATCTATGAATCCAAGAGAACAAGGTGAAGAGGTGATTAATGCTGCTCCAGTGCTTGGAAGGGAAATGGTAACTCCAAAGTTCCTCCTTTTGAGACATTATTATTTACATTTTCTCTGACAAACTGCTATTCATGAATGAGTTTTAATTTTTTTTTCCATGGAAACAATGAACACTGGAAGTGTTCTGTGTCTTAAAATAACTCTATCACTCAAGACCATCAGCTCCAATATGAATCCAATAATCTGTCTGATGACTGTCAAATTCTGCCACTTTCAGTGCTACCTTTCTTTATCAGAGACTTTTTCTTAGGTCTCAAAAGCTTTCGTAAATCCAGCCAACAAAAAACTCTTAAATATTTTATGGGGTTTTGATAATAAAAAAATATTCTGCATTTGCCTTAAATTTTTTTTTAAGGGCTCATGATCAATCAGGCTCAGGTAGCTAGCTGTGGGCTCAGATCCTGCGGTCAATAGCAGAACATCTGATATATGCCCTAGTTTTTGTAATAGGTCTCTAAATAGATTCAGCAATACATTAAGTTGTTTAAATATTCATACCTCTTCCCCTACAAGCAAGCTTTAGTATGTTTAATTTGGAGGGATAGTCAAACTCATAAACTTTATCCCCAACCTCAAGCACAACACCGTTACTATGTCCTCCTAAGGTACTGCTAGCAGCTCCTTGCTGTCATTCTGCAAGATGTATTAACCAGAGGTAAGCTGGAAGAAAATTTATGACATGCTGTGAAGCATAAAAAAGAGAGAGGAGAGAGAATAAGTAAATGTTAAACCTTGGGAATTACATGTACATTTATGAGATCCTCTAGAATTTACTGCTCCAGCTTGTTTTCCTAAAAATGCCTTGGGTTTATTTCAGCTAAAACACACTATAATGCTTATAACATTAATTTCTTTGAGGTGTCCCTTGCTCTGTGACTATTCAAGTACAAATGTGGGTGCTCCATAGCAAAACTTGAGTCATAGTCAGGGCTTAGAGCCATCCCAAAACAGCAGTGAAACCCATCCATGTGCAATCCCTTACCCGTCCTCATTCATCAAAGCTGCATCAGGTCACCACCATAACCAAAGTTATCTTCTTTCTCACTCAGCGTCTGGCTTTGTGGCCAGGATTACAACATGCAAGGAGGAGGAAGGCAGCCGGAGGCAGTTTCAGCCCTTGACACTGGAGCAGCCACATGGTCCTCTGGATGGTGGTTCGGGGGCAAAAAGTTCTGGATGCTGTTGATTAATTATTCCTGTTCTATTGCCACCTCCAATTCTAGTAACGGTGTGTCCAACATGACTACTTGTAAGTCAGAAGTAAAGGTAACAGAGCAGATAGTAGCTGACCTGAGACTAAGATCTCTGCTCTGCTACCACAACAGCCCTTCACTTGTTTGATCACTTGAGTATTCGGTGCTGGTTAGTAACTCCAGTGGACCATGTTAGTACGATATGGGGGAATAATTCCTGTGTTATCTATAGCTTCAGAGATCCTGCCTTCTGGGCTCAGTGCAAACTCGTGACCTATAAGAGGCAGCACATTTTAATGGGATTTTTTTGGCATCAGTACTCTCTCTCTTCGGAATGAGTTGAACTAGAAGGGATTACACAGTGATAGGTGTAGAAAGGATTAATAAATAAAATGAAACAGACGCTTTGTCAGAAAAACAAATTTATCTTTCTGTCCTGGTTTCAGCTGGGACAGAGTTAACTTTCTTCACAATAACTAGTGAGAGGCTGTGTTTGGGTTTGTGCTGAGGAGAAGCTGATCACAGACCGGTGTTTACTGTTGCTGCCAGGACAGTCAAGGACTCTTCAGCTTCTCTGCTGTGCCAGAGTCTGCAGATGTAGAAGCTGGGAGGGAGCACAGCCCCAACTACTGCCTTAGGATGGAGGCTCAGATTGGCCACTGGTGTATCGTACCATGCACACCCTGCACAGTACAGAGATGAGGTGTGTCCTGGAGCTGTCTCTCTGCATTGCCCCCGGTCCCTCTCGGGTTCATCTCTTGCTTTCTTGGTCATCTCTTGGACTCTTTGGCTCGTATCTCCTTTCCAGGATTGCAGTTTCGGGACTCTCCCTGCTCTGGGATCATTAGCCAGGAGCAGGCTGAGCCTTGATCATTGAGTGGTGAGCAGCTTTGTATATACACTCAGTAGTATGTTCAGATACATTATTATTATTATAATCATAATCATCTTTGTTATCATTATCATTATTTTCAATANCGGACTCTTTGGCTCATATCTGCTTTCCAGGATTGCAGTTTTGGGACTCTCCCTGCTCTGGGATCATTAGCCAGGAGCAGGCTGAGCCTTGATCACTGAGTGGTGAGCAGCTTTGTATATACACTCAGTAGTATGTTCGTATACATGATTATTATAATCATAATCATCTTTGTTATCATTATTTTCAATATTATTGTAGCTTAATAATTAAACTGTTCTTATCTCAATCCACAAGTTCTTTTCCCTCTACCCCTTAATTCTCTCCTCCATCCCCAGGAGAGGGGGAGATGAGTGAGGGGATGTGTGATGTTTCCTGCCAGCTGAGTGTGTTAACCCACAAAATCTGCATACTCTAAGTTGACAGGAAAGCACTGAGTTAGAGAATTACTGCAGAGCATTCTATAAACAAATTTCAAAGGATGAAGAATTGTTTATATTGTTGAAATTATTTTAAAGGGAGTGGTTCTTACTGAAGAAAGCAGATCAAGACCAAATCAAGATTCATTTATTGTCAGTTAAAAATTAAATTTAGCTTTGTCATGTCAAAAGTTATTTTATTTTTTCCTCTTAATCAGTAAAGATAAGCATTCTTTACCAAAACATTCCTATTATCCCCACTGAGTTACTTTTTGGTATAACTTGGTTTTGACCAGTTCTTGTAAATACAGAATAAAACTGGATTTAGAATTTGGAAAAGATCTTTGTGTAAACTGAAAAAAATCTTTTATTCAAGGAAGTTGAGGGGGACAAGCCACTTTCAGAAAGCAACATGTGAACACAGAGAAATTAAATGCAAAGTGCTTACTGAGAAAAAGGATGTAAGTGACAGAGAGTCTGGGAAGTCGGAGAACTCTCTTCTGAGACAGCTCTCTGAAAAAGACCCTAAAGTGACAAAGCACTAGTGATATTCCCAAAAGATTTTCCTTTTGTGAGTAATTTATATAAACTGTGAACTGATTTTGCTGGAGCGAAATCATTTTGAAAGTGGTGCCTTGGGAACTACGTATGTAAATCCCGTTGTTTGCTAACAGGATCTGTGAACAGAAGTCCCCGTGCACTGTTACAGACCGAGCGCGGAGAGGATTAGAGCACACTGAATGTTTAATTTTCAAGCCTTTTTATTTCCCTTCCTTCTCCTCTGCAGTTGAGATGACACCATCTTCACAGCTAGAGGGGGCTGGCTTGTAGAGGTCCTTCTGAGCTGCAGTTAGCACCTGGCAGGTAATTTCTCTCCCTAACGTCAAAACTGATACAGCAGCTATGCAGTTTGTTAAATCAGAGAATTCAGAGAGTTATTCTGGAGCTACACAGATTCAATGAAGAAAATCAGAAGGATCCATGACAATCAATCACTAATTTAAAAAGGACAGCCTAGAACAAGGTGAAACTGGCAGGTCTCAGGTCAAGCTGGGCAGTTGTGTCACTAGGTCAGGGTCCAGATGAAGGGTACAAAGCCGGGTACCAGGATGCCTGCATTGCAGCTCAGGCTGTAGTCGACCGGCGGAGTTCGTTATCATCAGCGCAGGGGGCTCCTTGCGATCAGCGCGCGAAGTTCTTGGACACCACCCAGACGAGCCAATTATGATGAAAGTGAAAGCCATTTATTGTGTGTTGCGCACTTGCTTTTATACAGAGCTCTTTCAGATTTGGCAGCTACTGATTGGATACAATAATTCAAAATTCTTAATAACAAAATCACTATTGGCTACCTTCAATCCTGGGAACGTAACCTTCAAAGCTATGTCAACACAACCTCTAAAATAACTTAGTTGTGCTAATTAATTTCTCTCAGTTTCTCCTTATCTTCCTCACGTCCTGCATAATTGGATGCCTCTGCACATCTGGTTGCTTTTCTTCTTTCCCAGGATCCTTTATCAACCTTATAATTACAAAGCCTAAAGTTAGTATCATAGCTACAATTCTCCTTCAGCACAAAGCGCCCCTACACAGGCAAAGACCAAGGGCTGGGGCTCAAGTGCAGCTCCCGAGTGCTGGGGTGGATCTCTCCCCACTGGCTCCTTCCCAGCAGAAAAGAAGCTGACTTAGATCTCTGCCTCAGAATCCCAGAGGAGCAAAGGTGTCCTCCCTGCCCTGGAGCACAGCAACAGGAGGAGGCAGGAAGGGATGTGAAAAGGGTTCCTCCCAGCAGACACCCTGGGACTGAGGGTTGCTGGTGTTTAAGGATGGCTGCAGCCACATCTGGTTGCTGAAATGTGCCTGTTCACTGCCTCGGAAAGAAAATAAAACCCGCTGGTGAATCACTTAGTAACTTTTCCGTGATCTACCTGGGTTTTATAGAAAATATAAGACATCCATTACCAGGCCTGAGTGCCTTACAACATTTGAAAAATGTGTTTTACAAATCAAGAGTTGAAGCAGAAGGTAAAACTTATCCATCTGCCCAAGGCAAGTGCAAAGTCAATGTACCATTTACTTTCTCAAAAAAATAAGTTTAAACGAGACCTACGGTTTCATGCTGGCCTTTCCCAAAAGGATGAGCTTCAAGATCATTCAAACGGAAAATAATCACCTTAAAAATGAATACTCTTATAGAGGAAAATGAGAAGATTGTTGACATGGTGAAATAAATAAAACCCCCAGCTACTCTTTCTGCAATGAACGTCTGCAGAGAGTTGGAGGGAGAGGCAGCATATTTGCAGCATCACAGCCAGGAAATTGAACAACAATTCAGCTTGAAAGAGACGCTATATCCCAAACAGGAACAGTCCTGCATATTTAAAAATATAAACCAACCTCAACATGTTAAAATCCTTTGAAATGTAATTCAATATTTCTTCAGTAATTCCAGGGGAAATAAAAGATTTATTTTAAATTCTCTTTCTAAATGTCATCTGTCTGTTTCCATGATGGTTGCTTAAAGAGGAAGCAAGCAGAACTAATGCTGAGTGGCTCTTATTCTTGAATGCTGCCTGTCCTTAGGACAACTTTGCCCTTGGTCTTGTCCTCATGTACTCGTTTCCATGAAAGAAAAATGTCACTGCTCTGAACTAGTAACGTCTTACATCACTTTAGGATTGGTGTAAAGGGTTGTTTCACAACATGTCAGGACAGTAAAAACCAGTCAAGGCTGTGAAATGGAGCAATGGCAGACAGGCTCTTACTGACATGGGGTTAAATGCTAATGGCTCATGTCTTCATTATTTTCTCTTTATGTATATATACACATATAAATATGTATATGTATACACATTTTATGAAGCTCTTTGTGTTAGACCCACAGCTTGAAAGGGGCTGTTCAGTGTGTTTGGCAGATTCTTCATCTGCATAGTGTAATCTATTTAATTAGTCATGTTTTGAGGGATGGTTGTTGGTTCTAGTCTGTTTTTATTGACAGTATTTTCAAATAATTATATTGGGTACATCTCTGAAGTTTTTATAAAATACCCCAAGCCTATAAATAATAGATCTTTCACTTGATTTCAAACAGTAACACATTATTCAGCAGAGTCGTAACTTGTTTCTTTAAAGCTCCTAAGAAATGAACTTTACAGAAAGCTGTGGAAGTATAGAGGGATGAGCATGGGACTCTGGTGTGAGACCCTACACGAGGACCCACTTCTGAGCTCCACCACGTGCTGTACCATGGAGCTATCCCAGCATTTAACTACATGAAGCAGTGGAGCAGGACAAACAGCTCGCTCAAAAGAAACCTAAGACCCTCAGAGCCAAGCTCCAGCTGCATAAATGTTTGGTAGCAATTGAAAATGTAAATTGTGAGAGCTGAAAGCTTTGAAGTAATTTCTAAACTGTGTCCAGACAGTTGAAAGAGCAATTTAAAAAAAGTGATCTTACTGGACTGGAGACAGAACACTAGTCAAGTCAGAAGTTTCCAAGATTCACACATTACTTCAAAACCTGTTGAAGTCTGTTACAAGAGTAAACAGCTGCAGGACAAAATTAGATGTATAAAAGCATACAGAACAGGTGATCTCCTTTTATCACAAACCTGCAACTTCTTCTATGTAGTTTAAGCAGTTAGGTGTCTGCATTCTTTTTTTTTTTTTTTTTTTTTTTTGCAATATTCATTTGCAAATAAAACAAAAAAGAGGAAAATAAAAGATGAGCATGAAATCTAAAACATGTTAGAAGTATCATAATGTTAGTTCTAGCTTAGAAGCTAATAACTTTGCTGTTACAAACTACACTGGCCAATTACGCCTCGTCTCTGATAAGACTATACAGAGCCACAACGATACGATAATTATTGTAAAGCAGTTCTTGAACCTTGTTAGTCTCATAGCTCAAACAAAACTGAAACCCACAAATGCTTGTTTAAAATTTATCCGAACATCTTTTTCTT
This sequence comes from Syrrhaptes paradoxus, assembly GCA_013400615.1. NCBI lineage: Eukaryota > Metazoa > Chordata > Aves > Pterocliformes > Pteroclidae > Syrrhaptes > Syrrhaptes paradoxus. The sequence continues at coordinate 92,898 of VZTO01013945.1, forward strand.
TGACATAAGGGCTGGCAATGTCATTACTATAAGCTTTATTTTTTAGATTTCTGATATTGTCTGGTCCCATCCTGATTATAAATACTACAAGAATAGCCCTTTTCACACCATGTTTTGACACAACATTTTTGTTCAGTTTGTTAACAGGAATCTGAAAATGGAAAATAAAAAGAAGTTAGTATTATCTGTCTGCATGTATTCAAGTTGGTTCCTTTGTTTCTGAGCTTGCTTTGCCTACTACATCACTGTCTAGACATCTAGTGAACAGAAACTCATTTTTCAAAGTTTCCTTTGCACTTTTACAAGTACACGCATTTGTATCTGGAATACATCTATCACTTGGCCATTGGTGCAATACCCATACGCACAGCTGAGTATTCTGCACATGCTCAAGGAACACAGGACCATCGATACACACATGCAAAAAGTCTGCTTTAAAACTATAAATAACTTTAAAATAAAAAAGAGTGGCAAATGCCGTGTTTGCCATGGCTGGCTGACTATGCCAGAGCCCAGTGTTCCATAATTTGCTGCCAATATCCTAGGGAGACAAAACTCCTCTTTTGATTCCCTGACTCAGCAAGCTACGTACTATTTTCAGAAATAGGATGGGCAAGAGTCCATAGGTCTGATGAAGAAAGCAGGAGAAAGTAAGAGGAGAAAAGTCACTTTGGAAAGGTCTGCAGAAGAACTCATGGTCTTATGGCAGGACAAGCTGCTGACAGTTTCTCCTAAACACATTGTGCTCAAAGGATGGTCTCACAGATAATGCCTCAGTACCTGAAATGAAAATCAATACAAGACAATTTAAGGACAGCAACCATTCTGCCAGTGAGAGACTGCAGGCAGTGCTATTGCACACAGAATCTAGAAGAAACAAGAGGTTCATTTGTAAAACCATTTTCTGAAAGGTTTGCGATGGTGGACCATACGTACAACTCCTGCTCTGGCACATGAACAGAAGTATCTCTTCCTTAACATTTTAGGAAACAGTACAAAAGTGAAATATGATCTGGAGCTCAGTCATTCTTATAAAAGAACAAAATCCAGCCTGGAGATCTGCTTACAAAAAACCCCTTAGCCTTCGTGGTGAGAAGGGCTCAGCAGGTAAACGGTGGTGGTACCCACTTTCCTCAACAACCTGTCACGCGTAGGAAGTGGGTGGCTCCTCATGGCTTGGTACATCTATCCCATTAGAGAAGCACTCATGAAGTCGGTCTTACAGAACACGTTCTTTGGAGTCTTTTCTTTCTCCAAGGTTTTAATCAATTTATTTTGTCCCAAGCAGCTCCATTGTCCACCATTTCCGTTAGGAAAGTACCCAACAGCCTTTTGAATCTCACCTTCAGGCCATTAACTGTGGACACTGTGGCATTATTACAAACATTCAATACCAAATTCCTGTTAGATTTGAGATTAGGAAATAAAACATCTCAGTGTTCTGTGTCCCTTTAATAATAACTGTGTTTACCTCAGTGATCCCCTCACAAAGCACCCAGAGATGTAGCCCTCAGAGAAAGGGAGTTCCCATCAAACTCTGTGAAAACGTTCCAGCAACGCATGAAGCCACATAAGCATCGTCTTCCTCTTTCGTTCCAACTTGGAAAAAATGTAAATATATGGAAGCACAGTTACAGTCAACTAAATATCCCTAAACACTGGATGAGTGCATAGAATCCGAACAGACCTCAAAACCGCCCGGATTTCCATCACTGAGTGGGGCACGCGGTGTTACTTCCCTGTGAAATGAAAACCTTACTCACACAGTGGGACAGATTCTTTCCTCCAGATACAGCACATCTGAATGTCTCACACTTTTACCTGTGATGTTGTAGCCCAACACCATGTTCCCAGTTCGGGATTGCAGCCGTTCCAGGTAGCTGGACCATCTGTGAGGTCTGACATTTGTAAAGCACGGACAGAGCTCTGACATCCAGCAGAGGCACTACCCGCAGGCTTCCCGAGCTGCTGTGGCATTGCAGCAAGCACAGCTCCAGTTGCAACCCAAGAAAGTGCATGAAGGAAAATCCTGAGGTCCAAAGGAAGGTGTCTTCCCAAAAAAGGGTGAAGTTTGACTTGGACGATATCTCTTGTCCTGCTGGAACACTGTCAGGTTGCAGTTTAGATGAAGCAGAACCACTCTTTTCACTGCTATTTTGTTCTCACCCAGCTGACGGTGACACTAATTCCAAGAGAATTGCTGTCAGATGTAGCTATTAATATCCTGTATATTGAAATACTGGTTTGTATCCAAGAGCAGCTTTTGATCCTCTTTGACAGGCACCTCCTGGCATGTATTGCTACACCACCAGAGATGCTAGCTGCACATATTAATAATGCACACACGTCTCCTTAGCAAGAAAAGCTCACCAAAAATGAGCCAAATAAAAACATTGACCTCACAGTAAGGTAGCAGAGGTCATTATTAATTACAGTATGCTAATTGAATATTAGACCTAAACTATTCAGAAATTTGGCCTTTAATATTGGAATAAGTTATAAGTTAATCATACAAATGTACTAGATGAAAGAAGGTCATAAATGTTACAAAATTAAAATATAGGAAAACTTTCCTGAGGGATAAAAAAAAAAAAAATCACACAAATGATTTGTTGAAAGTAAAATAACTACTTTGTTTTTATTTATTGCACATACAAACTGAGGAGGTTTTCTTGCAGAAATATGGGTTGCTGCTTTATTTGGCATCATCTGATGCGCAGTATTCAGGAAGTAAGCATTCAGTTTAAAAAATGTAATGGACTTTTACTGAAAAACTAACTCCACGTCACGACAATTCTGTAGTATGTATACAGGTGATTATCATTTGAGGTGCAGCATGTAATTTTTTCCTATTTATAGAGGAGCTGAGACTGGTGAAAGGCAAGAGAATCACACACGGTCAGAGCAGGAGTTTTTAATAGAGGTGAAATTTGATTTTAGGAGCTACTGCTCAGTTCTCTGTTCCCATTTTCCACCAAATTAACAATGTAAATATCTTTTGAACTTTTAGCCCTGTCTCAAGCAACCCACAAATTCCAAGCAAATTCTGAAATTCCATTCTTATTTTATTTTATAACGGGAACATCAGGCAAGGTTTGAAGGTTAGAGTTTTAAAATACAGAAGAAAACTTTTTTTTTCAGATATGTTGTTGCAGAGAGAAACAGAATTTTGCTTTAACTTTAACCTTCCTCTAGCAGGTACTATTCAAATCCTTTTTATGAGCTAAGCATTTTAGTCTTTATATGAGTAAGTAATACAAGAAAGTCTAGTGGAGGGTGTCCCTGCCCATGGCAGGGAGGTTGGAACTTGATGATCTTTAAGGTCCTTTCCAACCCAAACCATTCTATGATTCTAAGTATCCCGTTTGCTTTATCACCGCTAAGTTCCTGCCTTTGCAGTTCAACAGACTTCTCAAGTCACCTCAAACTAGACATGACCAGTGGAAAGACCTGAAGATAGTTATGATGGAAAGACTTGGCTACGTGCTTGCTATCACTGTATTCCCGCCCTTGCTACAGGGGTCAGTCTGAAATGTTAGAAGAGACTTGCTAAATTAAAGGGATTTTTTGCCTTTTTGAAAAGGTGCCTTTGGTAGGTTCCACTAAGGACGAGTCACTTGCCCTAAATCATGGCTTGGACTATATGTCCAGGGACCTTCTACTGAATGTTTTTCTTGTAGCGAGCACTCTATATGGAGATTACATACTCAAACTATTGCTTAAAATGGCAGATTTATTTTTATACCCAAACTAAGGGTGCCAGTAACTAATTATGTCTGATTTTGATGGAGAGGTACTCGATGAAATGTATTAAGAGATAACTTCTGAGAATGCCAAGTGCAGAACTATTCAAAGCCTGTGCTGATGTTGCAACACAGAACGATGTGAGAGCAGAATGTGTTCAAGCCAAGTCTGTAGAGGGAGTGCTGTGAGCTAACAGCAGGAAACTGAAATCTCACCACATTCAGAAGATGCGTTAGCTGTTAAATAAAGGCATTATATCCAACATCTCCCATCTGGACATCTGAATTCTAGGCATAAAATATTTGAAACACTTTACATAACACATTGCAGATGTTTACCTAGGATTGTCATAGGGCTTTTTCACTCAATAACAACAATAACTCCAGCAATAGGTTGAAAAAAGTCTTCATTTGCAGCTGTCTTTAAGACTGTTTGTTTTTGCAAAACTAACTCCATCCTTTTCTCTTCCATTTTCTCCACCAGTCAGTTTGCCTTTCCTGTTCCCTTTACTCCCATCTTCTAACTGGTGCCCTCCTTGCTTTGTCTCCCTGAACAATTCCTTCAGCATCCTGCTCCTTTTCTTTTTCTTGTGCCTTAAGACACGACACTGTAAAGACTTTACTTCTTATCCTTTTTCCCTTGATGTTCCCTTTCAGGCCACTGGTCCTGTTTTTCTTCCTCTTCCTTTGCAACAAGGGCAGAAACAACTGGAATTATTCCCAGATGTCATGCATGCGCTTCTAGATAATTCCTCGCAATCCAGAGCTTCAAAGCAGCTGCAAATACTGATTAAGAGCCATTTGACCCTACGGATCACCAAAATACTAGAGATGGTGTTCTAAAGCTTTGGGTGTATAACATTAACAACAGATAAATCATTGTAACTTTTTTGCTTCTATAGTTTATATCAGCGTGGACCATAATTTGGGACAGCAGGTGGTTTTTCTACAGGTTTTCTTTTGTCTCACCACTCTAATTTGAGAAGTTGAGAGAATCTAGCTTCAAGCTCCTCTTTCTGGTTTAGCCACCAGCACTCTATTCGATGTAGCTCGTTGCCTCAATTGCCTCGTGTGTTTAAGCCCAGGCAAAGCAAAGGTGCACAAGGATTAGGGGGAGATGGCAGAAAATCTGGAGCAGCCCAAGTGTCACTGTGTCCTTGCATTCCCTGGTGGAGGGAGGCAGCATTTACCGACTGTAATTGCTCAGGACTCGGGAAAATTGTGTCAGCCCCAGGAACTGGGGTGCCATTTGTGCCCCTATAAACATTCTCTCCCCTATAAACATCTTGCAAAGTAAGTTTTGGCTGGTCTGCCCCAGCAATGGCCCTCTTTTGTACAGATCTAGTTTCGTTTAATGTCTTGCAAATTACTTGACTCAAATCCAATCGCCACTTCTCTCCTGAGTATTGAATTACGATAATAAGAATACAGTCTTGGTTTTCTAGTGTTTTATTCAAGACACAAACTAGAAATTCAATCTTTCCCCCCCTCCTTTTTTATTTATCAATGAAGTCATTCTAGTCCTTGCAAATTTTACACTGTAAATGACAATATTTAAACTTATTTTAAAGCTCCCCTATGAACTGGAATTCACTTATAAGGATAAAAAAAAGAAACTGCAAATTACATCGGTGACCTCTAGCACTTGCTGAAGATAAAAAGCTTCTGGTGGAGTCAGTGGGAAATCAGCTAAAGGACTGTAAAAAATAAAGTACTTTGGTGTAACAGGATATTGATTTCCCGCAGTATTTAGTAATGTATATTGATATCTAATGATGAAACTCATGCTGATAACAAGAGCTAACATCCTAGATATATTCAGAAAGATTTGTTTAAAGAGAGAAATAAAGACAACTGAATACTAAGGTGGAAAATTTCGTGCTTCTTTTTGATACTTTTTAAAGTCCGTTAGTGATACTTTACTAATGTTTTCAATAATACAAGAAATGCAAAACTAATCACAGTCAAGCTGTCACCGAGTATGAGAATATAAAAAGAAGGAACCAAACAAATGAATCCTGCAGATATATTTGGGACAAGGCAGCAAAGAATTTCATTAAGTTCCAGATCTATGAATCTCATTCCCATATGGGACTCTCCAATGTGGTCTTTAAGTCTGTGAAAAGTCAAATCCAAAGTTCCAATCCCAAAATTGGGGTAAGTTTGTGGATCTCTGCAATAAAGAGATCTGTCTGATAAATAATCATCAGCTATTGCACCTTCTTCCCAAAAGCAAGACATTGTTAGCAAACCTGTATTATTCATTATTTTGTCAGATATTTTGAAGAATTCCTCATAGAAATGCCATAATGACTTGCTCTTCTAATTTAAAAGAAAGGTATGGCATGAAGTGACAAACCTGCCCAGATGATACAAAGGGAGAGAGGGAGATTTTCACTCCATCTGCCTGGAATATCCCATTTCACAAGTGTGTCTAAGAAAAGTCAAATATTTCTGAGGCAAACTAAAAGCATAAAATAGGTATGAATGCTGTAAACACAATCTATAGTGAGCTGTGCTGCTGTAACACATTACAATTTCTTAATTCTTTCATTCATTGCAGATGATTTTTCTATTTTTCATGTCTTTTTTTGGTCCTAATAGCTATCTAGTACCTATTTGGAAGTTTTAACAGTTTTAGCCAATGCCATCATCTAAATAACACAAATAAAACTTAATTAAAACACTGAACTTACCTTTTTTGCATTTGAACAATATGGTTTTCTAATATAGTAAATTAATCTTTGTTTCCTAAGGCATTATATAATTCAGTTTGCACCTCCACAACTGCCTCAGAGGTGTTTTGTTTAGAGTGGTTCTCAAACTGACTGAAATTACAGATTTGAGGCATGACTGATGTATGGGTGACATTCAGCAAAGCTAGACATGTATGATGTTCTGCTCTGTGTTGTGTTTTCACTGAAAAATATTCAAATATATACCCCAAATATGAACTAATCAGAGACCTGTTGGTTCTTTGTTATCTTAGAAGACAAAGTGTTGCATTAATGTTTTCTTAAAAACTCTTCTGCCCCTTTCTTTAACTGTTATTCTGATTCAGCATGAGACGATCAGAAACACAACTATCAATAGATGTGACATTAACTCACTCCTTGAAGTATGACCATTTTCCCTACGAATCCCAAAGAGTATGATTATCGGCAGATCTTCTACCTGTAAAAGTCCAAGATGCAGTATTTGGTTATGAACCACAGCCTCATGCTCCTTAGTGACTGAACAAGCCCATCTCTTCACGAGTACAGAATCTCCTCATTCACTCAACTCCACAATTATCTCATTTCAATCTCTCTTTTGTTTTTTTAACCTGAACAGTAGACTGTGCTGTCAAAAGATCTTTAAATGCAGATCTTTTACCAGATTACCTCCTAGTTATTTTTGCTGTATTTTTGTCCTTATAAACAGGACACTTTACAAATCTCAGAACAAACAAAATTTTTAATATTAATCTCTGACTATTTTGTTCATTTTCTGACAACCCAGCATAATACGGGAAACCTTATCAGCAGAGGCAGAAGATAACAGGAAAAAGAGGCTAGTTACACTCTTTTCCTCTAAGAAGTATATCCAGTATTAGATGTGGAAACAGTGATTTATGTTAGCAAAAAAAGAGCAAAGGGACAACGGGCATTTTACCTTTGACTCTCACAGAACACTAAATTCACAGAGAAATCACACATACAAGATGAATGAGGCTCAGACATCAAAGCATGCAAATTCATGCCTCCATCCTCTTTAAATACAGAGAGATAAGTCATTACTAACAGACCTACCTGTTTGCTGAGCAGAGGTGTTGAAACTTGCATGCTGGGAGCCTGGACATACAGAATTTGAGAAACAGAAATCATGTCAAGAATTTACAGGACAAAGTCATGCAACACACCTTACCAGAGCACTGCTGCTGTGTTGCCATAGCATGTCTGCTCTTACAGCTTGTACTGAGCAGGATACACGATGTGAAGATGCGAAATTCATTGATGCATGGTCACGAGAAATTGCTGTAGAGTGGGAGCCATTTGAATGACGAGCAATAAAATAAGACTGCTGTTGTAAACACAGTAAAACTTATTATTTTCCATGAACTGACCTCCAGGCATTTACCCACAGTAATGGATTAGCCATCCAGATGAGATACCGTTTTCTTCATTTAAGAGAAGGGACATTCCTCCTTCAGCGATACGAGTCCTTGGTATTTACATTTTCATGCTGCGTACAACAAACTGTGCTGTCTGAAAAATGAACTGTAACTTTAATTTGCAAACTACCCCAGTTTCACAGAGTTCTTGCTATCCTTTACTTATCATGCCTAAACCTTCAGCTACACCTAGCAAGGTCTTGAAAAAAAAACCAAACTGTACCGCGACCTCCTTCATTGTCCCCCTTGGATATGATTTGACCAAAAAACAGATGTGAAGGTATAGAGGGAAACAAACACTAAAGACTAGTTTCTGAATCACTGCTAAGAAATCTTAGCTTATTTTCATTCCTCACCCTCAAGAGAGAGCTTTTATGGGAGACCACCAATAACTGAATCTTCCTAAAAGGTGGGAGAGAGAGAAACCAGCTTCCTTGAGGCAAGAGAGCACAACAATGCCCAGGATCTTTCAAGGAATTCTGATGCTGTGGTTTCAGTAGAAAACCTCTCCTTTGTGATGTGTGTGCAAGCAAACAGAAAGGATCCTGAGCCACAGCTTCTGACACCCTTTGCACTTTAGATAACAGACAGCATGAAGGAGGTGGCCACTTACAGTGGGCAGTGTCAGTAGTCGGAGCTGATGGCACAGCTTTGTTTCACTGGCCTAGTTCTTAAGAGACGATTTCTTCTTCCCCCACAACTTTTGCATCCAGTGGGGTTGCAGATCAACCATAGCTTTAGACCCTCCCCTCCGAGGAAACTGAGAGCAACCAGCCAGACCAGTTCAAAGAGAAAACCCAATCCTTTCTTTGTTCTAAAAGAAAGGAAACCAAAGTCTTCATACCAAAGCTTTGTTTCAGAAGACAAAACGGCAGCCCTTTCACACCAATCTTTAAATCCTCTCAGAGAACCAGAAACAAAAATAAACAACAACCCTAAGCAATGATTATCCAGAACAAAGATCTCAAAGAGCTTTCCACCTCTGCAACAACCTCACTTATCATCCATCCCAGCAGCCTCTCTTCCTTTTCTTCATGTCTTTCCTCCAGGCTCATTTTCAGTTACATTGAACCTTCCTATTCTTGCTTTTTTACTGTCACTATGTGAAAGAAATACCAAGGCCAATCTTCAAAGGAATTCTGAAAGTCTTGCCCTCATCTGATTCTCCATTCTTCATGGGATGCCCTGAGTTGGGAGCTGCAGCCTCAGGGGCTGGTTGCAGGCATCTGGGCTCCCTCCCCTCCTTCCTGACTTCTGTGTTGGTCCAGCTTTGCAGTACTGGCTTCATGAAATTTGTAAGAGTTATTTGTGAGGCAGCTGCCACACAAATTTGAGTGCAACTAGACAATGGATTTATAAGTTTTTGTGTAGAGGCATATCATGTAGATGGACAGCATGATGGCACAGCATTTATCTCCTTAGAAGAGAGATTGAAATAGCCGTTTGGTGCTTCCCCACCTAGGGGAACTAAAGGGTCAAGAAGCTAAGCTGTTACCCAGGATATCAGTCTGTACTAAATGTGAAATACAGCAAAAGAAATATCCAAGTACAAAAAGAAAAACAAACAGGAGCAGGAAACACTTGTTAAGATAGTATGTTAATGAAAACACTGAGGATTAATCATGAGTTGCAGCACTCATTGCTGATAGCTGAAGCCAAGAAATCAGGTGCTCAGTGGAGCAAAGCAGGACCTCTATAACCAGAGGGGGTAGTACAAAACATGTCACTGCAAAGTGTGGGGAGGGAAGAGACCAACCCAAGAGATGGAAATAGTTCATTTCAGTTGTCAGGATGAGTAAATGGAAATTAAAGAAGCTTTCAGCTTCACATGAAGCTCTTTCAAGTTCCTGAGTAAAGGAAGAAGAATTTCATTACCTGGGAAGCTGGCCTTTTCACAGTCTTGCCTTTCCTTCACTTCTGCAAGCAGGCTGAGGGAAAATTTTAAAAGCTTCTTGCAGTCTTTTATGTCTGTCCTTTATAAGCACTGCCCATAATTTTTTTTTTCAGAGAAATAAATAAATGGAAGAAAAGTTGGGTCCTTCCCTTGCTCATTGATTAAACATTTATTGACTGCTAATTTAGTAATGCTTTACAGCTGGAAATGATTACTTCAGATGCAAGGCAGCAGGTAGGGGTCTGAAACATCTGCCTATTTCTATAGTTTTTGTTATGCTGTATGCTCTTACAGGATTATAAATCTTTGTCAGGAAGCATCACGCAGTGATTAATGGTAGGTTGCAGAGGTTTCTGATAACTGAGCTCCAAGGATTGTAGATGGAACCTGTTGGATGGCTGTTAATACCTCCTTTGCCCTTGCTGTAACCTATTCTGACTGCAGATGATTGTTGGAGAATTGCTGGCACTTCAGCTCACAAGGATATTCACCACCCATCTCCCTCCTCAATAGGGTCACCCTTTGAAGACCCTTTGTATTAGATTACAGTGTGATTTAGGTACATAAGTACTTCAAAATTCTTTCATGACTGTCTATGTCATTTTTAGATACCTAAATATATTTTACAATTTAGTTCCAACAGTCTACTTAAGGCAAAAGACCTTTCATCTGTGTGTTTACATGACTGTGCCTCTAGGTAAGTAAATTACTCTCTGTTCCCACAACAAATTAAAATCATAAATTTATAGCTGGTTCAAGCAAAAGTGTGTGTTTGCATAATCCATAAAGTGCCTTGTTTCAAAATGGTAAATAAAGAGAAGCAAGTGTTTCTAAACCTCTGCTGAAAATCACTATGAGAATGATCCGTAACTTTTTCCTTTTTAGATTTTTCTGTGNTCAGGTTATACGAGAGGATAACTATTCAATAAATGTTCCTCACATTCAGAAAACCTGCATGACTTCTGAAAGAAAACACATAGTGCAAAGAAACTGGGAAGATGAAAATATATTGTTTGGGGCTGTTCAGCATCCTGTAAGACACCTCTACAAGTTGGGAAGTGGTGGATTACAATATGTGTCTGTCTGTGTAGGTACAGCTAATGTATTAATGATACAGAACTGCCTGTAGTTACCAGTTATTTACTGACATATGTGAACAGNTCTAAACCTCTGCTGAAGGTCGCTATGAGAATGATCCGTAACTTTTTCCTTTTTAGAATAGATTTTTCTGTGTCCTCTAACCTTTCTCGTAAATGTTCTGCTGCAAAACCACAACACATTCACGTAAATAGTCCTTATGGAAGAATGTTTTAAGTAGTACCAAATTAGTTGCCATAGGATTTGGCCACTTAGTGCTTTTGCTGTCAGTGTCAAAACCCATGCTGAGTCACTGAACCGATGGCACTGATAGAAGCAAACATTGACTAGGTTATTTATTTAGAATCATAGGACAGAATCATTAAGGTTGGAAAATTTACATGTTGTTGCTACGAGTATATGAAAACTGATAAATAATCAATTGTTAAATAATCAACCCACTCAGCAGCGCAGGATGCAGTAGTAGAAATGAAGTCCTGCTGAGTTTCTACCGTTACTGTCAGGTTATACGAGAGGATAACTATTCAATAAATGTTCCTCACATTCAGAAAACCTGCATGACTTCTGAAAGAAAACACACAATGCAAAGAAACTGGGAAGATGAAAATATATTGTTTGGGGCTGTTCAGCATCCTGTAAGACACTTCTACAAGTTGGAAAGTGGTGGATTGCAATATGTGTCTGTCTGTGTAGGTACAGCTAATGTATTAATGATACAGAAATGCCTGTAGTTACCAGTTATTTACTGACATATGTGAACAGCATTATTCTGTATTATGCATTATGGACTCGTCAGTATGTGTGCTCTGTAGTTCTGTAATGTCATAAAACTCGTTCAGTGGGGACAAGGCAATGCAAGACTCACCAGTGATTTGCTGAAGACCAAAACAACCAAAGCATTTCGTGCCCGCAGAGCTTTGCTATATTCATATTTCAATTCTGCAACTCTTGTTTTTCACCAGAGATCACAAATGCACTGGTCACAACCACCATCATTTAACTTTTGTTTTAGTTATACTTGTCTGGTGTAGGGCTTAGGTCAATGCCGCACTCAGAAATGTTTATATATTGATTCAGAACTAGGCCTTGTAAAAGCCAAGATAAAGATGATTTAGGAATAACAATGCAATGTGGCTCTGGTTTTCTGCTTACTCCGATCCAGAGAACCCAACCCTGAAGCTTCATTATTTTGCCTCTGTTTCACTGCATCCATAGGCACAGACAGCTCTCTAAAGGAACAGAGAATTTGGGCTCAGTGTCCTCTGAACAGTAAACCTTGTTAGCGTATCTCACACCAGCTGTGGCTTTACCAGCTGGCTTTAGAGAGGTCACAGCAAAGCTCCTGTTGATGAAAAAGGGCAAATATTTCAGTTCTAGAGTTTTACTTTGCTTTCTGTTGTCTCATGGTAGGAAGGAGAGTAATGAAGCTTGTGGAAAGATGACACTAAATGCACTGAAAAAAAAAAGGTCATAAAGGTTGGGCTGGTTCTGCTAGTCTGGAGTAGCATTGCTGAAATGAGCATTGTCATGAGCAACCTGCTTAGAAGGAAAATGTATTGTTATAAATAGAGCTGATTAAATAATCCTGTAAAGGAAGTGAAAATTTGCTGAAATATTCATATAATTGGATTTATTTATGAGAAAAATTAGTGCGTACTCTTTAAAGTATGCCTTTCAGAAGTGGCAGCAACACTCCTGTTTCTAACAAAGGATTATCAGTAGAATAGAACGTTAGCAAACATGGCTGTCCCTCTTTCCCTCCCGATCAGCTCAGATACAACATTCCGGGACGGCAGCTTGGCAAAGTCACCTCGGAGTGGTGTGCTTTAGGCTGGAGATCTACAAACCATCCTGCAGCAGATCACAAAGAGCACTTGTGTTTCAACTGGTTTATACATGTCATGCCTGTATCCCAGACTGGGAATTCAAGTAATCTGAACTCCCCTGTTTGGTTTTGGGGTTTTTTTAACATTCTCCTAGTTATTTTTTTAATCTACTGTCCGGTACTATGTATTTGCACTACAGTGTTACGTGTGACTGTCACTTACAAAGGTAAATAATTAACACTGCTGTGGAAGAACACATCTAGAGACCCAGAAAATGAAATATCAAACCCACAAGCAGTAGGCTCTAATTTGCATTTTTTAACTATATAAATCCACTGACAACAGAAACCTTTATTTTGAAAGGGGGAATGCTTTAAACTACCTGTGATGGTCTGAGACTACTCAAGTGAACCCTAAAACCAGAAGAAGACTTTGAAGCTATGGTTCATTAATGACTCCCAACAACCATACCTTCTAATTAGGTTGTACCTGCCAGGGTACTCTCTAAGTCACCGCTCTCAGCCACATCTCAGAAATAGGTGCCATAATTAGCCAGGCTGTAATCCTGACAAAACAAATCCTTCGGCTCCCTGAAAAGTGTTGGCGTTAATTGCTGCTCTCCTAGCAGGACATCTTTTGTAACTAGCGAGTTTTTCATCAGAGACTACTGTAGACATCTTAAACTACCAAGTCAAGCCTCCTATGAGAGATTTTATAGAGATCACGCTTTTGTGCAAAGAGGTGACTATGGCATTGAGCGGATTTACAGACAGCCATTAGATGGTTGATTTTCTGGTCAGGTTTAATTAACCTGTGTTTGTCTCATCCACTTCTAAAGGAATACAGTCAATGCATGTGGTATTAGTACGTTGCATGTGTACTAGCACGCTCCACTCTTTCTAACTTCAAAAAATGAATAATTACAGAAATACACTTCTAAGTAAGGCCCTAAAAGCAAAATATGGCATCTGGCCCCACAAGGCTTTTTCCACGGTATATTTGTTCTTAAAATTTATTGGTAGTATTACTATTGGCTCAGCTGTATCACAGTCAAGGAAATATTAGTATGGACAAAGGTACCATCAGTTTAACAACAAGAATTTCAAATAAGCAGTATTCAAAAGCAAACCAAGAGCATAACAGCGCACATGAATACTGAGACGTTGAACAGATACAGCTGCAATGACTTCCAACTCTACTCCCAATTTCTGTCCTTACAGCAAGGAGAACTGATCGACACAGAGGGTGATTCTGGAAGCATTAAAGCACTTTTGTCAGCACACCCAAGTCAATTCGGTGTTCATCTGGAACCACCCTCAGACGTCAGGCTGCAGACAGCAATGGTACAGAACCTGCCCCTTGTATGGTGCAGGTTCCAGGAGGTCAGGTTGGACAGCTCAAAACTGTCCCATCTCCAGCTGTTCTGGTTCCAGCTGTGCCAGGGAAATTACACTTGTACCCAGGCTGAATTAAAAACAAAAAGTGCAGTCCAGTGAAGTCAGAGTATTCAGTTGCTAGGCACTGAGAAGAGAGATCCTAATAAAGATCAACTGCTTCACAGTCAAACTTGAGACAGAGACACTAATGAAAAAAGATCAAGTGTGCTTACCATACCTGCGAGAGAGAGAGAGAGAGGTACACACACACAGCCCTCTCTAACGAAGAAAAATCATGTAATGATTGCAGGTACCTGAAGTAAGGACACGAATTGTAGGAGGACAGACAACTGCATGATTGAGCCAGAGGAAAAAAAAAAAGCAAAGAAAGGTAATTGCACAAACACAAAAGATTAAATCACGTATTAAGTGTATCTTGAGAGAGAGAAAGAGGCAGCAGTGCTCCATCTATGCAAGTTTTTAAATCATGCAAACCCAACTTGAGCATGTTTGCAGCATATGCAAAACCTACAGTGCAGACTTATTCAAGTACCTGCTGGAGGGCTGGGGAAAAAGAAGCAATAGTTGGAAAAATTCCTTGGGTGCACTGACAGGTCAGAGTAACACCTCAACAAACAAACACACAATCAAACCAACCCTTTCCCCCTCCCAAGCTCCAACTCAGCAGCTGTTGGTACCAGGTATCAAAATAACCAGGGCTAAAAACTAGCAATAAATCGGCTTCAGATGGGATTCTGCCAAAAGGGAACCCCCTGGCTCGTCCCAGAGCTCCAGAGAGAGCAGAACGCCCTTCTGCAGAGCAAACCTCCGCCACGGTGGTGAGATCTGGCTCTGTTTCACAGACAGACAAACCCACAATATACACACAAACAAAGCAGAGGTAGTGACTTGTGGGTCGTAATTCCACTGCAAAGATAAAACCAGCACCTCAAGAAAACCTGGATATGGATGACAGATCAGGGCAGAAGTGGAGGAGGAGAGCTGAATGCAAAAGAACTAGAAGCAGAGGGTAGAAAAATAAGTAGTATCATCAAGTATCTTCCAGTCTTTCCACAGGAGCTTCATTTCTAGTATTTCTTTCTCTATCCTTCTGGCATACACACATATCAGGTAGGAACAGAAGCCCACGAAAATTATAGGATTTTTTTTCTACCCCAGTATGACAGAGTTCTGTTTCATAGGGGACAGTCTCCATGAGGGAGATTTCCCGTGTGTGAAATGGGTTTTCAAATAAATGGTATCACAAGAGCAGTTGTTTGAAAGACTGTCCCCTTGAGAGGACCATCCTACGGTACCACATTTTTATTTCTTAGCAGCCCGAAACAGTAAAATATAGAGATTTACATATATATACACTTCCTGTATTTTTTCTAATATTGTTCATACTGTTCAAGGAATATTTATCTACTCCACACATCTAGGCAAAATGTGCTGAAATACACAGATCAGGCATCTTTTCCTGCTGTAATGGCCATTAACAAAATGTGTTAGGCAGGCTACCTGAAGTAATTTTCTTTCACTGCTGCATTATTAAAAAAAATCCCAGTGTTATATGATGTGATAAAATTTGTTTAGGAGCACAACTTCAGCCAGGTATGAAAATATGAAATTTACAAAGAACCTAGACTCCTATATTTCCAGTGATACAGTTAACTTATTATTCTCTATATTTAACAGGCAGCCAGCATTGCCTTCAGAGGGATTTTGAGGAGCAGCTTCCCGCGAGCAGTAAAGCAGCAATATGCATTGCTCTCCCTGGGCTCCGGTCGGGAAGTAGATCACTCGCGTAAGAATTATTTCAGAGACACTTCACTTTCCACTCATGTGTGTCCTACCTCATTCTCATAAACTACCTAAAAAAAAGGTTTTGGTGACATTTTTCTACTGTACCACAGGCAGAAGGATATACATTTATGCAGAACTAAAATGAATGCAGCTCATTTACATCGATAAATTAGGTTCAGTGCTTGTGTGCAGAACATTACTAGACATATTACAAGTTTTCCAGATAGTAATAGTGATGACCTTTAGAGAGTTTAGCACCAAAAGCTGTTTTTTTTTTTTTTCCTAAAGAATATTTCTGAAAGATATTATTGGCTTTCACATTGCCAAGGTGATTTTTAAATTATTGTTAATAGGAGGAAATCTTGAGGGGTTTTTTTGAGATATTTTTAATAAGGAAATTACAGTTTTATAGCAGATTAATCTTAGCTCTTTGAAAGCTATTTAGGTGTTAATTTTAAGTGCTATTTTGCTTATTATGGGACAAGATGAGCATATTTTAAGTGTTGATTTAGAATACTTTATGCACAAATCTAAATAAGCTGATATTGAATTGTATTCAACAAACTCTAAACCTTCAGTAGTTAATTGTTCATAAGAAAGTTAAAAGAAAAGTCAGACAATCGATTCTGAACAGAGAAAGACAATGCTCTAAAAATTCATGCAGGAAAAATTGACTCCTGAAAATTCTCAGAGAGAAATCTGTTTTGACATGACATCTGATGGAACAGAGTTTCTGATTAGAAGAAGTCCAAATGAATGCCAGAGTCAACTAATTATTTCATCAGCCAATTAGGGGAACCAGCGATTTCACAGAAAGATTACGAAATCAATGAAGGGGGAACTAAAACATTTTGATTTAAAGTGTTTCTAATGTTAATTGAAGGACACATCTGTCACTAGCTGGGTATCATTAAGCAGCCCTCCTGGGTCCCCTTCCCTCACTATAGCAGGGGAGTGTGGCTGCGGTCAGGCTTCTCCGAATGAACAGGTACCAGAGCCCCTTCCCTGGCTGTGTTCCTGTCCTCTTGGGCTGGGACATTCCTCTCTCATTAACCACATGTGCTCAACTCCAGGATTTGTCTTGCCAAATGCTCATCTGGCACAGTGAAAAAGAGGGATTTTTTCTGAGTTGAAAATTGAGAAGAAGAAAAATCAGAAAGACCTCTTTTTACCTTGAATGCCCACAGCAGTGAGCACAAGACGTAGCTGAACCAAGAGAAAGCAGTTAGAGGTCATTACTTACTTTGGACCTAGGCTTTGTCTATTTTGTACCACTGCTACAAAGCTCAATAAAGCTTTATTTGCCCAAGGATAATTCACCATGCATGGGCAAACACTCTGGTACCATGCTCCTCGGATACAAGTCCCATGCTTGGCTCATCTCCCTGCTCTACCAGCTTCTTGAATACTTGTACTCCTCATCACAATAAATCAAATTCCTGAAGCAGGAAATCAGATAGCATCCAAACAGTATATACGAGCTTTAGACTCCACCAACTTAAAATGTGCACCACAGACAAGCATCTGTTGGACCTATCGCTGCATTTAGCTCAGCTGAGACAAAGGACCTATCTCAAAAACACCCTGCTCCTGTGTAAGTGACAGCACACAGTTATGTGATCCCCATAGATTAGGTCGGTGGCATATAGAGAGGTTTCATTACCATGCTGAGATCTGAGCTGATGTCCAGGCTGTTCCATCAGAGGTGGATCCATTCATCGTGTGACCCTCCTTTCCGATAGTCCAACAGCAGCTTCCTGCTGCAGGTAGAATTTTTGCATGTCTACTCACAGCTGGGGCGTGTGCAGTAGGGCTGGTGGCACAGCCACCATCTGTCTTCATGTATTTTGATACCCAGGAATGGTCAAGATGCAATGGGAGTGACAATGCCTGGAAATACGACAGCGTGTTGTGAATGGCAGCCTCGAGCTCGTCTCACATGGCCCCTGTACTAGCTCTGAGGCTTGTCACTCAAATCCACCTGCAGTTCAGAAGAGCACATCAAGACTTGTAAATTATGTAGATAGTCCGATTAAAAAATGTCTGTAATTTAGCTTGAATAAGCTCGAAAGTATGGGTGCTGATCTAGTATTTTACCAGATTTCTCCAGGTGCAGGCATTCCTTTTGCATTGGCTAGTTTGACTTGTTAGTTTCCAGTCCATATGCTGGTGTTTTACAAAGCTTGGTCCTCACTTAGAATATGAGCCTTACTCTCATCCAGTTTTTATGATATGAATTCAAGATAAACTCACTGAAGCAAAATTTGAGGTAGGTACAGAGACCAGAACACAGAGAAATGGAAATACAATTGGAAAAATTAATTACTAGAAAAGAAAAAGCAGTTGTGAAATTCTAACATACAGTGTCAGTTAAAAATCAATTTTTATTTTATCTAATCTTATTTCCCATTAATAAAAGTGTTTTCATTAAGAACAATCTAGTACAGGGGATGGAGTCTAGATGGCAAAAGTAATTCTTGTTGGGAAAGCAAGTACAACCACAGGCAGCGTTACAAGGCTGTAACTGGTAGCGCAGACGAACAAATGAGCATTGTCACATCATTGTGGTCTTAGTGGACATTTGCATTTACCTTCTTTTCTGTGTTCCAGGACTTCAGATGAGAGTGCAAAACCCAAGAGGTTATTATGATGCGTCTTTTGTACCTAGTGGAAATCTGGAGACCTCTGGGCTACCCTGTATCTCCTGTGTCAAATAAATGCTTTAAGTGTTGAGTTCTCCTTGGGTGACTCCAAAGATACAAAATGTAGGTGACAGTGCCAGGCTGTCTTCAAAAGCAAGAGAGAGGAAAAAAGCATCACCAGGCATTGACTTGTGTATCTTCTGTGTGTGGAAAGGATAAATGGACTCCTGGAGTTGTTTCTCTCTCTCCCTTGACTAGAGAGTGCCTAGACCCCCCAAGTTACACTAAATTAATCTCCACACCATACAGCCAGCGTATGTATATGTTACACAATGACACCACCTGAGCCAGTGGCAAAAATCCATTGAACCAGAGTGATGAAAAGGATAACCTTTTAGATTTGAGGAACAAATATTTAAAACCAGAAAAGGCAGATTTGCCCATTTTGAAAAAAATGTGTGTTCCCATCTCCCTGTTGCAAAACTCTCTAGCCACTCAAGAAAACAGAAGGATAAAATGTTTAAGAGAAAGACCTTCACCCTCAGTTTAGGGACAAAGGGCAGATGCAGGTACCAACACTTTTCCAGATGGATGCCAGTGGTAGGGGCTGATGACTCTCAGTTGGCTCCCAGTGTGCTGCAGGCTCAGAGAGCGGACCTTCATAAAAGCACAGAGGGATTTTTAAAGTGGGTTATAAAGTCTGTCCTCTCAAAATTGTTCAGCTTATTTTGTAAAATAGCTGTGAACCTCCTGTAATTGACTCACACTTTATATCTGGTGCTATTATTTTCCTACTACTGCCGTAGTTAATAAAACTTTTATCATTGCCATTGGCAAGTTGTTAGTGCTTTATTGTTATTAAAGAGAAGATAAAACTGTGAATGGTTTTAAAAGAATACTTGGATCCTTTTATTAGTAAGATTTCCTACGTCAGATTATAAAATGACTAGGTTCCCCATACTGCAGAGAGGAAAACTGTAGCAAAGTCAGTTTTATTGACTTATACTTGGCTGCAACATCACGTAGACTTCTGGTTTTCAATCTAGGCTCCTGGCACCCCTGGGAGCTCCAGGAGCTTCTTTTACAAGACCCATATGCTCTCTGTACAGCATTCTGCAAGTCTAATGGAAATATATCAATGGCTGCAAATCAAACCACAGTGCATTAGATGGTGCTGCAAAAGCTTGAAGGCTCAAATAATTGTAATGACCTTCTGGTCACGGGCTTAACGATCATAACATCGGACACTGAGTACAAGCCACAATTTGCTGTGCTGTGGGAAACAGTAATACACAAGTGACATCGTATTTTTGCCACAAAATCACCAATATTGACTCTGATTAACAAAAATTAAGTGGGTGGAGACATTTGTGGAAAGGCGTTTGCTCGTTTCCACAAATAGCTACCTTCTGTTTAGGGCTGGGCTGGTGTAGACTTCCACTACCTACCTGCCCAAGATAGAGCAAAATAAATGTTAAAAATACGGGTGAATTCAATGAAGAGGAAATGGGGGAATTATCAGAGCACTGAGCACTAACAAATCGAACTCCATCAAACAGAGTCCGAGACATGCCATCCATAGTTACTCTGGTATCCCCAGAAAAGCCTTCCCATCCCTCTCCAGTGTCCACCACCTCTTCAGCATCGTTACAGCAAATCTGCTCATATTCTTCTCACTTTGGTGTTGCTGAGGAAAAGATTGAAAACGATTTTAAATAAGAATAAAATTATTTTTGCACCAATGATCAGATGTTGGTAAACTAAGAAAGTAAAAGAATTTTTACAACCTGGCATATATTTTTAAACAAAATTGCATAGCTTGCCACAGTCTTATTTCACTGAGCTTAAGGCCAGAAGGGAGCCTTAGATCATCTAGTATCACCTCGTATATCTTAGGCCACTACATTGCACCCATTTTCCCCTCCACTGAACCAGGCATTTTATGGTTTTGAGTGCATATTTGATGTATTCCAGAAAAGCAATTGCTGTTGGTTTGAAAACATAAAAGAGACCATACAATACTTCCTTGATTTTTTTTTCTAATTCTTAAGCATCCTCACCATTAAATTATTTTTCCCATCTTCATTTCTGAACAGAAGCCAAGAACCAGCTCTTAGCTATGCCGCTTCTTTGTAGACACTGAAGAACCTTTTGATATTTAGTGTCACTTAGTGATACTTAATGAAATTACTTCAGCTTTATTGATAAGCTAAGCAAATTCAAGTGGCCAGCCCTTTCCCTCTCACGCCTTAGCCCCCCAAGTGTGCAAAGCCAGCACAAGCAACCAGACCGACAGCTCTGGCCACCTTCTGTCCCTTGGCTGCCTTGTCTCTTTTGTCTACATGGTATTTGTGCATGCAGCTGGGTGGTAAATCAGTCTGAATAGCTTGGTCCAAAAGAAAGAGAAGAATCAAGGGGGGAAACTACAGAGACTACAGGTCTGGAAAGGATGGGTTTGCCCTTTTCAGCCAGAGTTTATGACAACTTCATGTGTTTGTGCAACTGTGAGATAAGGCACTCTGTTCAGCTCATCGTTCATTTCTTCTTTATGTTTCCCATCTCATATTTTCCAAAATCCCTCTTCAAGCATAAGCTCAGGAGGTGAAGGTAGTGTGAGAGCACCACTCCTGCTAACGACAGTTGCCAAAGTAAAGCTGCCTGCTTCCTGCTTTCATTATCCTCCTCTTTACATGGCCAAGGTTCTCTTTCCCCTTTTCCATGGCACTGGACAAGGATTCAGGTTGAATTGCTTCCCCATTATAATGTTTAAATCCTTTTCAAGGATAAATGTCTTTCAAGGTATGATCCCCTCTACCAATGGCATCCTAAATTTCTTAGAAAACAT
Source organism: Syrrhaptes paradoxus (assembly GCA_013400615.1). Classification (NCBI taxonomy): domain Eukaryota; kingdom Metazoa; phylum Chordata; class Aves; order Pterocliformes; family Pteroclidae; genus Syrrhaptes; species Syrrhaptes paradoxus. The sequence goes on from VZTO01013945.1 coordinate 114,281, forward strand.
GAGCATTTCTCCTATAGAGAGAAAAACATCTTACATTTCCCGTGTAGCATGGTTGTGCCTTTGTACATATATAAAAATCAGTCCCACTGTCCCAGATGTTGTTTAATATATATGAGTCACAGAATTATTTCTTGCCTGGATATACATTTGCTGAAACATTTAATCTTGCTTAATAATTTGCATGTTCTAATGAAGGCAGAAATGGAAAATTAGGTGTCAAAGCAAGCCGTTTTTCTTTAGTGGAGAAATCATTGCATCATGCATGAATAGGAAAAAATATTTGTTCCCTCTCACATTTTCCTGCCTTCTCCCCTTCTCCTGTTTGAAAATTGTAGCGTATGTACTTGAATGATTAATTTTACCTACTGCATGCAGAAAGCAGTCTGTAGATGATATATTCACAGCAAATATTCATGCCACCCTTGAAATTGTACATTCTGCATTGTTGGAAAGGCAGAGTACAATTTTTGCAGACAGACTTGGAAAGAAATTGCTAAGAAGGCTCACAGACCAGCACAGCACAGCCACAACTGCCAGGATGCAGATAAAAGACAATGTCCCATATCTCTTCAGTTCGATCAGGCATTTCAAAATGCTGATGAAGAAAACCAAAATGATTGCTTCATGCTCCACTTCCACAGTGAGTGAAAGGAAACAAAAAGAGAAGTTTTATATTGCATAGCCAAGGACAACTGTGCCTCTTGTGATTAACATTAAAATATCTTATAATAATCAATGGGATGATCTTTCCCTAAAGTTTATGGCTTAGATTTTTGTTGATTTGTT
>VZTO01013945.1:115124-130337 GCA_013400615.1 Syrrhaptes paradoxus
AAGGACCAGGGTTGTCCAAGCAAAAGAAAAATGCTGCCACAGAACTGGTAAGAATTGAACTCTTCTATCCAGTTCCTAGTGCACAGGTGTCCACACTGGCAGAAATGACTTTTCTCAGAAGAAACCTCAAAACTATCTTCACATGCTGTCCAAATAATCAGATTCTTCTGTTCTGCACAGAGATCTGTCAGAGGAAGATAGGAGTATAAACTGCTTCTTCCCGATTAAAAAAAAAACAAAACAAAAAAACAAAACCAAAACCTTTTTCACTCTTCAGGGCTACAAAAAAAACAAAACCAAAACCAAAAACCAGCATTTGGTTTAAGACAAAAGCAGATGAGAAGCTCTTTTCCAACTATGTGATGATTTTGTACTGCCTCCTATTAAAGTAATGAGACAGAATTTGTACAGAGATCTTTTTATTAGGCCAGTGAATAATAAGCAGGAAAAAAGGCAGATAAGAATGAGGTCTTTCTGATCTAACGAGTACTCTGGTTTAACAAGAGACATTGCCTCTCTACAAACCTTGCCTTGTTTCCTTTTTTTTTCCCCAAAACCTCCAACATCTCGTCCACATATAATGGAAGAAATTTCCACAGAGACTCAAAAGCAGCAGTGAAATCCCTAACGGACATACAGAAATCTCTCATATTTACACACTGTTGAAGCCAAGCTTCTCAGGGATTATAATTTTGTGGCTTGTTGGCTTAAGAGTAGAGGGGTAGACAAAGGTCGTGTTGTGGTGGAAAGACTTCCAAAAGCTTTGCAGCATTCTGTAAAAATAGCTTCACGTTGCTCCTTCTCACACAATGACAGCAGACACAGCAAAAAATCATGTTGAGTTGTTTTCTCATGGATCATAGCTGTAGCCTAATTTGAAATTAAGAAATAATTGTAATAAAAGAGAGTTGTATACTAAATGGAGCAAATAATGACTAGCCCTAAGTGTTGAAATTTATCTATGCACAGTGGGGCATGCCCTCTCCATTAACCATTGTTATATGAAACCAAAGGTCCATAATACTTTAAGTATAGCCATGCAACTTTAAAACATTATGAGAAATAAGCCTGATTCTAGGTGAACCAATGGTATCAGTCTCCCAGACTGCATATACATCAATATCACGTGCATCGCCTCCTGGCACGCTCAGCAGTTTGCAGCCTGGGGTAGACGTTACCCTGTTCTCACACGGTTCTGCTCATTTGGGAAGCAAGACAAGACATGCAATTAACTTCCAAGACAAGGGGTTTAGACTAAAGATTAATTACTGGGAGTACTGAAATCCACTGTTCTAATTGCCACTATAAGGAATGCTTTGAAAATCAGGATTTTAGACCAAAAATGTCTTTTCAATGGAAGATTAGCATTTGAATATCTTTGGCTTGGATTAGGTGGATAATTCTCCAAACATTTTACATACACATTAGGTTTTATACACTGTACATAATCTTAACCTACTGCAAAAGATATCATGCATCTCAGGCTATAGATTTCTTTTTAAGACAATCATTGTATTGAAATACCAGATCAGATGCTGTCACAACACTTCCTGAATTTTCATATTCCTCATTTTCATATACATATATATATAAAGATACATATTTAGGATTGTTAAGCCATTTTTGACACAACACAACTCTGCTCCTATAAAAATAAATATTATGGCCTTCTTCAAATCCACAGTGAGCTACCGGGTGATAGTGCATCTGCAGAAAAAAAACTTTATGGTTGCACAGAAGGAAATGAAAACCTGAGTGTCAATCAGGAAGCTCTGAAACGGAACGTGAAAGACACGGGTCATTTAAAGTCTATCCAAAATTTGCCTGTAATCACAAATTATATCATAAGAAAAGAGTCTTTGCATATTACAAACCGGGGAATGAGGATGAAGAGGCATTAACTGCAAAATAACAAAGAAAAAGCTAGAGGAGGTAATTATTCAGCCTTCATAAAGATGACTCCTACACAACTAATAACTACCTGTCTGGTACAAATAAATGCAGAATTCCTAAATTTTGTCTCAGTGACTGTTTATACTCTCATCTTTTGCCTTCTACTGTTTTCAGTACAGGAGGATCGAAATCCATGGAAGGAGTTCCGTTAGCACAGTTTATATGTTATCAAACACCCTGTTAAATGTTGCCACAGGGCGAATGAGAATGGAACGTGAAAGCTAAAAGCCAGTGAAAGGGGAAGCTCCATGGGAGACTGTGCTGCACTGAACATTGCAATCTACACTATGAGAGCATCGGCCTTTTTCAGCATCACTTGTGAAACTAAGTGCTCTTTTCAGGTGACTTATTTCATAAGATAAGGAATGCTCTAATAACTTGTGTGCTTCAACAACGTTGGCCTCTTGTGTGCACAGAGCTGAATAATCTCACTGACAGAGACAGATGTGGATAAAGTTCTGGCAGAAGTCATCCCGAAGAAAGTGGGACACACAGGAGGTTTTGTGATGGGGAGATTATTTTCAGAGAAAAAGAATAGAGATATATATATAGCATAATGCAAATAATGCATGAATCATATTTCTGTCAATGTACACAAATCCTCCCACAAGTTTGAGCAGGGTTAGTAATACGTACGCAAGCCTCTCAGTCAGTGAGTAGCAGTACACGAAGTGCTAGCTGATACTGGGGAGAGGCATTGTAACTGAAGAGTTTAAGTTTCTCGGTGACACAGCTAAAATTCAGAGACTGAAGTCAGAAGTGCATCCCTGTGTCCCATGTGTACACACTGCTGTAATTTGAAGTGTCTGTTTATGTGTTACTTCCTTAATACTCTGTTCAATAGTGGAACAATTAATGTATTTACTTGGTAATGGCACATGATTTCTTGAGAGCGTGTGACTGCCACTTCTTCATGCTTACAGTCATTTCATTGTTGCTGTAGTGACATACATATTTTTCAGCTGCTATTGAAACTCTTGCTATTGCAAATTCTCTCTTCACTAAGGTACATACTTTATCCATTTGGAGCTAAGGGCATTTGCCTTCCTTGAAGGTGTCAAAGACCCTTGGGTCCCATGTACATAAATTCAAATCTTTAAAAAAAGGAAAAGCATGAGAGAAATGTTTTCTTAAAAGAGCCTAACACAGAAAAAAGCAACACACACCTTGCCTCTCTCTGGTCCATTGCAAAGCTTTTCTGTAGAAGCAAATCTAGCACAAAGCAGCTCGACTCTGTGCCTTGTTAAAGGCTGTACCTGCTCCTGCTGCAGGTGCTGCAGCCCTCCCAACAGCTCCACGGCTCCCTTTGGGCAGCAACATCCTGATACATCTTGGCACTCGGGTATAAAGGACTGCAGATGGGAACAGATAAAAGGGATGAATTCTAAGACATTCAGCAGTGAGCAGTGTATTGCCAGGTTATGGTAATGACACAAATGGACCTTCAAATTTATTTCAGCTTTGTGTGCAAGATGGACATGAAAGTGACACAGTTTTCTGAAAATGAGCCTTTCTTGTGTTGAATGTGACCTTAAAGAAAATTTGGAAATTTCCTGTGGTTCTTTCTTTCCCTTCATGATACATAAAAAAAAAAAAAAATAATCTGAGGAACAGTCATATTTCCAGAAAAAAAAAGAAACCAACTTTTTAACAGTAAGGGAATCCAGTTTTAGATTTTCCTTGCCAACACCAGATGAAGCCTGGATTTGCCTGCAGAATACACAGAAGGAAGAAGACATTCTGGAAAATTCACAACCTGCCAATATTCTTCATGCACAGACTTTTTTTTTTCCCATTTCACATCAATAAAAAGCACACTGGGAAGTTTGAATGGCCTGCGAAGATTCCTTTCAGCTAGAGCTAGGCTAGAGTTTTCAAAAATCTAAAGATTAAATATTGAAATAACATCTCAGCTGTCTTCAATTTTGCAGGATGTTGATATGGACAAACAGCATAACAAAGTGAGAAATGAGTTCAAGACAGACATGGTTCCTGCCAGCAGGATTGCAAAGGCTGCTTACAGTAGGATAGCTAAACAGAGAGAAGCTAGAAATAACTTCACCAGTTGCCTATGAGACCTAGGAAACTCGTCTAAGTCTGATAGGACTGCTGTCAGCATTGTTATGCTTGGGGAACTTAATGGCAGCCTTGTGCCTATGAGTGATTACTGTACAAAAAATTCCCACTGCTGTTCACTCTCCCTTGGCCCTGATGTGATAAACCATGGGCAGAATGTGAACAGGGATTAGCCTTCAAGTGAAAACAGAATGAAGACAAAACTCCGTCACCTTGGGATGACAATAACCAATAACCAAGAGCTGGCCAAATGAGACATCCTTTGCTGCTACAACAGTCCCTTGGATCCCTACAAATATCTTACAAGACACAAACAGACTCTTACGGGTGGCCTCACCAGAAAATGAGGGGTGGCATCAATATGTAACGAGGTAGACACAACTGCTAAAATGAGCAAGCTTCTCAACGAGAATAATTTCATCTGAGCTGAGTTTGAGTCCCTGAGGTAGCTAGGAGCCTAGGGGAGCCTGTGGCAGTCCTGTTAAACGACATTTCTTTTCCTCTGTTCTAGCCTGATTCCCTGGCTTTCTAGAGCATGTCTCACCGAGGGGTAGGAGCAGCAAAACTTGAGACTGAATTATATATTTGGCGGGTTGCCAAGGTAGAGAGTCGTGTGTTACTCATACAGAGTTATACTTTCTGAGAGATACACATATTTAAATATTCTTATATTTTCCTCTCTCTCTGTTCCCTTAAGGCATTTGAGAACATCATCTTCTTACAGTATTGGTACTGGTAACCTTGCCTCAATTCCTATCATTTTTTACAAGACCTATTGGGATTTTAAAAGTTTCAACTTCTGTTTCAAAGGTAGCTTAATCTTTCCCATCTTTAGGTGTTAAACATAATTAATTACTGTGGATAAATCCCATTCAATCATAAGCAGTTCATTTTTTTCCATTTTCACTAGGATTTAAAGTGACTCATGATTAACCAGTGACAAAAACAATATACCATGAATTCTCAGCAAATAAACAGAAAATCTTGAACTTAAGTTCTAAAGCAGTCTGATTTTCAATTCAAAGCAGGTAGCAAGGGAAGATATGGAGTCCGATGAGTCTTATAGTATGTCAAATATCTTCATGACAGTAAATGCTGCACCTTACAGAAATAGTCTTTTAACACAAATAAATGTTGTCTAAAAGCTTAGAGATTGTTTCCCAGCAAACCTCTTCAACCTCAGATCCTTGATCCACAATAATATCACTGCTGTGAGCAAAAGCTACTGCCCAAGGGATGCTCCAGGAGTGGCCACTTCAAGTTTCAACAAGATGTGAAGAAAAGGGAATTGTGGAAGACTGTACATTTTTGACAAGAAGGTCAAGTGGCTGTTGTGCCATCAGCAGGATGTCACCACCAGCAGACCGATGGCAATTCGCACTCACGCAGCGGTCGTGCCAGCAGCGGAGAGCAGAGTTCAGGTTGTTTCTGCCAGGCTGCCACTGTGGCAGATCTCTGTAACGCTGGAAGGTCAGACCAGAGTTTCTATTTATAAAATAGAGGAACACCCCAGCTGTCTAGTTAGCTCATTCGTACGCCTACCTTGTTTGCTTTTTTTGAAGCCAACATCTCAGAGCAATCTCTAAGGAACATAGACAGGAGATGGCTTGGTCCCTCTTTCTTGCTCTTTTCCCTTTTCTCTGCTTACCAGGCCACAGGTATCTTGTCCCTTTATTTCCAGTTTCTAGGGTTTGAGTTCTTTCATATTGCTCCACTTCTTACCATTCCCCAAGCAAACTGGGCTATATTTCCCCTTCCCTTTAAGCTATTGGATATATTTAAGGCAAATAGACAACCTGTCTCAACCTAATTTTGTTCAGGGCAAGAAATATTAACCTACTATCCTCAAAGAGACTATTTATATAAATTTAAACTCTAGTGAAAACAAAAATTCCCTTAAGGCCTGATTATGTAATTTCCATGGTTTGGATGAATTTGTGACCCAGTGAAAAGACACAGATGTTATTCCTGTCTTCTTTTTACCATAAACTGCAGTTGTGACCTAACCCTTGTTCTTGGGGCTTTTTTTTGTTTGTTTGTTTGCTCGCTTTTTTTACTGTGAGTAATCATGCCCATCAATTCACAAGGGTAGTCAAGACTAAATAGCACTGGAGAGCACAATCACTGGTTAGTGTTGATAGCTTCTTTAAAAAAGCAACCTACTGTCAACTAAAATAGACTCACACAATGGAGAGTGCCCCATTTCTGTTGCTACAGTGCTTTTTTAGAGTGCAGATACATTGGCTATCTTGTATTTCACTGTCTCGAGTTATCTACAGGAGTATTTAGCACCTTTCTCCTGCCCAGGAAGAGCTGGGATGCCGTGGGCAGTGTCATACATGTTCTTTTCTCAGGAGATTTAGTGGTGAAATTCCTGGAGCTGCAAGCCACAGGGATTGCTGCTGAGGACAATCTGATAAGCACAAAACACGGACTAGGGTTCAATAAGTAGCAACGACATGAACAGAAAAAGGCACAGTAAAAGTCCCCATAATGTTGGAAGAATATTCAGCTTGCAAAACCAAAAGCGAGAAGTTTTAGAAGTTAAGCAAGATGATGCAGAACTTTTCATCCCTTGTGCATTTGCACTGTGATGTAGCCTTAATTAAATTATCATATTTTATTGTTTCCTGTCTCATTCAATGAACAAGGAGTTATTCAATCTGTACGTAACATTGCTATTCATGGTAGAGCCTCTGATCTTATTCCCCACACATCAGTTAAGTCTAGACTGACTAGAAAAATTATTAATTTCTGTATGGATGCCTCTTGCAGTTTGAACAGGCTGTTTAAAATGTATCACAATCATTAAAATGTATCACAATCATCAATATTGTCTTTGCGAGAGAAGGCAACATATCCATTTTACAGATAGGTAAAGGAGCCATAAAGAAATTGACACTCACACTCAATGTGCCTGTTAATATTTAGTGCCCAGCTACACCTTGCTTTACCTACTTATTTAATATTAATTTATTCAAATCATAGCTTCAAATTATTTTCTCTACTTGTATTAGAAACTTCAGTTCTTCAAAGCTTACAAACATGTATTTTTGGAGTGTTAAAATTCCATTAGAAATATATTTCTTGTTCATAATTTTCCAGATAAAAGAACAGTGAGAAAATAATCAGAATGGTTATCACAGGGCATCCTACCGACACCTGCATGTGTCACCAGCAGGGTTGGACACATTGGATGTGCCTCACAGACCTGTGCCTCTTGAGCCAAAAGAGTACTTCATGAGAACAGCAAGTTATCCTCTGCACACACCTACATTAGAGGGAGCTGGCAGAGTTCACCATGGGGGGTTCCCACGTGTATTTGTTCATGGCAGCAGGGCGGTGCTCTCATGGAAATGTACAAAGTGCTTTATAAATATGAATGAGTTTGTCTCATGAAACTGAGCAGTATGAATCACTTCATTCCATAGTCAAGGAACTAAAACACAGAGATGGCTTTTAAACCCCCCAAATTATTGAAAGTGCCCTTTAAGTTTGCAAGCCCACTCTTAATTTTTTTCCAGAGCCCTTAACTTTTTTATTTTCTTCCACCCCCACTCTTTCTAGGTGTAAAAGACATTCCCACTGAAGTCAGCTATGTTTGTGAGCTGTCATCACCTCCACTTAATCTGGTCTCAGAGATGTCCCTCTTAGGGCACTTGAAAAATTGAGGGGTACATAATCAGAAACCACTTATGCTACAGGTGTCACATATGAACTCCATGGCCAAGGGTGGGAAAGAAACCGCTTCTCTGGTGTGACCTTTGGCTGCTTGGGTCACGGGGCTGTATCTTTTTTTTTTCTACAAACTTTTGCCCCAGCCATAGATATTTGTTCTACCTGCTACACCAGTCAGCGACAATAGGAATCTAGCTTGGATGCTCTGAGAATAAGTTGAAACTTCTGGTCTGGGAGCACTTCTGAACACTAATGTTCACTGGACACTAACTGGAGGAGAGATGCACCTGTACCAGCACCCGCTGTCTACTGTGGCTTCCTTTTGCAAGACAACAGTGAGCCACAGCATATCCCAACCAGGGTTCCTGTCTTGACAAGAGGATCCCACCCTCTCAGTCTAGGCAGGGCCAGCACTAGCCCTGACAGAAGTCTATGGAGAATATGGAGAACCCACAAACTCCAGTCTCCTCACAGGCAGGTCAGGGTACCCGACGTTAGGCTCTAGCAAGATGCTGCCTTTTATCCTAGTAGAACCTGTGTGGGGTTGGATATATACAGGTGAAACTGGCCCAGCATAGACCTACTGTGAACATACCAGGGCTGCTGGAAACAAAAGTAGGAAGAATTGTGAAGGAAGACTGTACTGGCTCCTTTCTTAAGCCTCACTATAATTTTACTACCATTTAATACCATATAAAATAATATAAAGCAATACAATATAATTACAATACAAGTAAATACTGTGGGAATAATGTCTTCTTTCCTCCAAAAGCCAGGGTAGACTGGATGAGACCTCTGAAACCTTTCAGAGGGGGAGGTGTAAAAGGCACATTTGCGTAAGCATACCTAGGGAGACGCAAATTAATTCTTCAGTTCACTCGTGGGGGATTTATACCCCTCTGGCACTGCAAGAATTTTCATCAACTCATTTCAAACATATTTCTTCATGTTCTCAGTGTGTGGTCTCAGCTGTTGATTCTCACTTGGATATTACTAAATAGTGAAAGCTGCCAGAAGCTGCCAGACAGTGCTATAACACTCTTTACCACCTAGAGTCTGTAAAAGGGAACAATTCATGGTTTTGAAGATCCTCAAAGAGAAGGGCAGCTGTGAATCTCTACTCACCATCAGCCAGCACTTGTTCATGTTGCAGTCTTCACGGTCAAGCCAGAGTCTCTTCTGGCCTGGTAAGGGCTCTCTGGCTCCTGACATCTCCCAAAGGACTCCCAGGTGATTTCTTTTATCAGACACATTCTCCTTGCTAGCAGTAGCAGGCTGTCCTGAAGAAGTTGATCTTTCTTCTTACAGTTTCTCCCTCCCACCTCCCCCTGCCACCCATCTTTTAGACCAGGTGAATCTTCCCTATTTACAAATACCTCAAATTCCGCTTTTGACCAAAGCTTAAGTTGATTGTAGGATTGAATAGCACTTTGGTATGGATAGGATCTTTTACTTTAAAAATACAATAGTATATTTGATATCACTTTTAAGTTCTGACTTCAAAAAGGATGTAAGATTGATCTCTGTGATATTTTAAAAAGAACAGCGACAAATCGAGGTTGAAAGTTCTCTTTAAACATTAGTTTTGTATTTTAAATAAATCATATTAAAGCTGAAAAACTTTCTTAATGAGCACATTTGAGGCAGAATTCTCACTCCTCTTAAACACTGATGGACTTCAAAGGACATCTGGGAAAAAGGACAGAACAAAATAAAAAGTTAGAAATTTAACACTGAAGATCTTCTGAGAACTTCCAGTGAAAAAAATCAAGTAATATAGTTACCAAAGAGAGAGAGAAATACTATCTTCCTGTTTGAATACTTGAATGAAGCTTGAATAAAATAAAATAATTCATTAAAATAAGTTAATAAAAGGCATACTCAACTCATTCCCTCCACCAGCCAACATTCATCACGGGTCTTCCCATTCATCTCTGCACACAGCAGGAGCAATTGAACAGAGAAAAGAAAGAGCAGCAAAAATAAGCAACCTTGGCACTCGGCACTGCTTTTTAAGCACCCAGTGCCTGAAGAAATTGGCTAAAACACTACCAAAGAATTGCATTTTTGTTTTCATTTTTATGTGAAAAGAGATGGGCAGGCTGTTGTAGCTTCAAACGTTAATTGTTTGTCTTGGTATGTGATGGCTTATGTACTCCAGAAGGTAAGACTGCAGAAACACGGAAGCAGTGGAATTAAATATGAACTTCACTGGAACTTTAATCTTCTTGAATATTTATTGATTTGCTTGTCTCAAGAGAGTTGCCTGAATTCCTTATTTCACCTAGATAGTTTAATTGTTTTCTTCAGTTTCACAGAACCTAGGTAAAACCATCATCCTTTATTGGTGAACTGTTTAGGATATGCTTTATTTATTAGGGGCAAGAGTCAGGACACTTCTTGCAATTATTTTTCCCAGTTAAAGCACTTCAGCTTGTTTATTATTGTCTAGGACGGGACTCCTTCTGTCTGAATGAATACTGATTTGGAGAACCAGACATTTTGCTCACCTTGCAAGCAAGAGATATTCTCAACAGTGCAACCTGAATGTGAATTTTTCCATAGTTACAGAGAACACCATTGCTTGTGTTGTGCCCTATATTTCTTTTTTCTCCTTGCTGTTCCTGCCTGCAGCATCTTCAGGCTTGTGCTTCTGGGCAGGAGGACCTGTGGCTGTAGACTTTGGAGACGCGCTCAGCAGAGCAGCCCTCTAGAAAAGCTGGCAGGGGTCTTTGACTGTGCTACCACCGGAGTTTCTCAAAGCTGAGATGTTTAGCACACGTTTCCATTGTAAAAGACTATAAGCTTTCCCTCTAGCTGTGGAGGGTTTCCGGTTTCCTTCGATACAGATGTCATTTCGCTGGATCGAAACCCTTGACTCTTTCCCAAGAAGTTCATGTACTTACTAGCCTGAAATAAATTCAGGTCTTTGAACCTTTTTCAAGTTATCTCAGACCATGCCCCTCACCCTTCTGTAATCGGAGGCAGTGGAGTCCATCCCTATCATTGTTACAACTGCACAAAGATGGGGGAAATGCCACATGAAAGCTCCCTGGAACCCTGTGTCACAGTGACCAGGCTGATGAATGAGCAGGGGCATTCTCTTCCCTCCCATCCCCAGCCTCATTACCATTAGAACTCTTGGTTTTGGCTGAGGTCCAAAGGAGCTTTTAGATCATTTTCCCTTTTCCTCGTGCCCTCTGCCTACTTCCTTCTGCAACATTCTTCCATTAGAAATTAAAAAAATATTTCTTTTTTTCTTTTAATTAGAAAGTACTGAACAAGGCCAGCTCCAGTTCTTGCCAGGCATCAGTCTGATGATTTGTCCTGGCAATTTATCATCTGACTCACTTGCCAGCAGGGACAAAAGTCCCTGAAACTGACCTCTCCACAGCAGGCTGAATTTCATTGTGTTATTTTTCCAGTAAAGATTTGCTTATTAAGAGGAGAAAAAAGGGTTAGAAATAGGTTAGACACATCTCAAGCCTTCAAGGATCATTTTTATAAATTTAGCTATTTCTTTAATCTTCTCTAGCAGATAGCATTTGTAATTCTTTGTATTCTGCATATTTTAACTAGTATGAGTACCTGACTTCAAAATTATTTAATCACATTTTATCACCATAAGTGCTAATATCACTCTTAATTAAAGACAGAATATCCGAAATATTCTCACACTAAGACCTTAGGAAATCTCAACGAAAATTTTTGTTTAGCATACAAGGTTTGAAGGTATCTCTTTTCTAAATCTTCTAGGCCTGAAAACTGGCCTAGGAGACTCAGATTAAAATATTTTCTCTAATAATTTCTATCCCATCCTTCTCACATAGAAACAGCTACCCTCCTGATGTTCACTCATTTTTATCCCATGCCCTCAGTAGACACAGAGAAATTTGCAGGAAGAAAATAGCTAGAAGGAACAAAAATTGATGACATTTTTTTCTAGTGCATTAAAGTAGTTGCTTGGTGTTCAGACAGACCAAGCGGATAGCAACATAAGTATTTTCTTGTTTACAGAAGTAAGAGGTGATTCACTCATCTTAGTGCAGTAAGTCTTAGCCGGTGAAAGGAGGGACCCAGTTCTTCAACTCAGGTGAAGATATGCCAGAGAACTGAACCAGGAATACGGTACAGCTTTCCACAGAGATGTCATAAGATACATGAACTGTGCTTATACATTTTTCTTCCCAATATCCAACAAAAAAAAGGGATATGGGGGAAATCTCAAAAAAAAAAAAAGGGAATGACAAAAGATATGAGCAAAAGCTTGAAATATGATTGGGTCCTTAAAGCTTTCATTTGTCTTTACAGAGCAAGTTGCCTCCTCATTATATTTTTCCCAGGAGGGATTGCTTATGTTTATAAAGTGAAGATTATACTGTCTCCTGGGAAAAAAGCAATCTGAATTCATTCTTATGAAATAAAATCTGCCATAAGGAGATACTTGTTTCTGTTCTTATTCTCAGTCAAAGGAAAACTGAAATTAATGGAATTTTTATATTAGTTCTAACATAACTTAAAAACCCATATACAGACTGCTATCACATGTAGCATTAGAATGTTCTCAGAGTTAACCGTGGAGAAGAAATTAGATAATAATAAATAATTTTGCCTGCAAGCACTATTGAAGATTAAGCCCATAAAATTTCTTTATCATTAACTTCCTGTTACTGGCATGCCCAAAAGTGCTCATAACTGCTCAGGACCATAGCTTGATGCCAGTTGGATCAGCTAGCCCATAGTAAGCCCTCACGTCACACAAGCTTAGATTGTCTGCCATGTGTGTACCCTATTATATTTGGTAAAACATTAACATACTGATTTAAAATGGAACTGCAGTTTTTGTCTACATACAGCATGTGTGTGCTACAGCAGAAAACTACCTTCAAAAAAGCCCATTTTTCATAGACAGCCATGGGACACTGGCATATGTTCGGCAAGTGTTCCACTATGCTACTGTCATACAGCGTGTGTTCCTTCCACTGCTGAAGCAATCTGGAAGTATATTTACCTAGCTCTAGGCTCTGACTGTCCTTTTTATCACAGAGAAGAACACACTACTATTGGTCCTCTGCCCTTGGCAACATCACATTTTTATGCAAAAACTACTGACATGATGTTGGAGATCAATCCTTTCCAAAACCTGCTTGCAGTGACACAGAAGTGACCATAAGGCATCCACAGTCAGTGTCCTGACAGGAACAGCCACATCAGAAATACCCACCATGGAAGAGCTTAACTTCAGAAACTGGAGCTAGCTAAAGTTGAGGGTGCTAGTTGGAAGGATATTAGAAACAAGTAGTTAAATGAGTAAAATACCCACAAGGAGTGCTGTTTCACATTGAGTTTTACAATAACTACATTCCAGCTATTAAAAAAGAGCACTGCAGAACTCATTCTCTTCCCCTGGTCTCCTACATCAATGTGGTTAAAAAGAGGAACCAGTGAGACTTACTAGAGGGAAAAAAAGCAATGTCCGAACAGGGAAAACAAAGTAATTCATATGTCTCACGATTTGTCTGACCGAAACACTTTGAAGACCAGGTTATTGTAGCTGAAAAAAAGAACACTAAAGGCAGTGGGAAGAGTTCCACCAAAAAGAAGATGGGGTGATAGATGACTAGTTTGAAGAAAAAGCAAGCTGAAGGTGAAGCAACAGCAATAGAGGGAAAGTGGTTTGTGTCCGTGCTAAAGTCTGACTGGGCTTTTTTTAGCAAAAGCCTGAAGAAACTACAATATACGGTTGCTGAACTAATTGCTATGTGTGATGAATCACTTCAGCTAACCTTGGTGCTGGAAGAACAGAGTGGGACAAATTTGACACCAATCTTTAAAAAGGGGCCCAGGAGGAATCTCAAAATTACAGACCAGTAACTTTGATGTTGCTGCTGGGCAAAATGACAGAAGCCAAAGCAGAGAACATAATCGGGGACACACGAACACACACTGTCAAGAGGAAAGGGACGGTGTTCCTTACAGAGGAGAGGGATGTCTGTCCCTCAGTGTATATTTATACTATTTTTACATACTCCATTCTATATCCTACTGTTGGTAAAATTTATCTGTTGCTGGTCCTTGATTGTAACTAATGTCACTCACGTTTTGGCAGTCCTGATGGGCTATTCACATTTTTCCGCTTCCCCTTAGGTGTACATGACACAAATCCCAGGTGATCAATTCATTGTTTTCCCTCTGCTCCAAGAAAATAAATACATTCTCTCACTCCCAAGAGACCACAGTTGTGTGTTTTTCATTTTAGTAATTCTAAAATTCTCTATGTTCTTCAGCCAAGGAATAAACAATTCTTTGTGAGTTTAAAATGCTTCATCTAGCTTATTTAAGAAAGTGAGAGAAATAGCAAAGTAGGGGAGGGCAATCACACACTTGCTTTAGTCAAAAAAACCCACAAAAAACACCCCATAAATTATGAAAGTTATCTTAGGTGATTTTTTTCTTATCTATAAAATTGCCCTGAAGGTGAAATTCTGTTTTCAACAACAACAACAACAAAAAAGACATTTGGGAAGATTTGTTTTTAGAAGTTCAACATTTTAAAATACCAGTCTTCTTATGAAAAACATTCTGACAAAGTTTTTTTTCTCCTAAATAAAAATGCTTTGTCTTGACATTGTTGAGCAATTTTAATCATGTTTGGAATTGTTATGGTGGTTTTCTTCCATCCATCTAGTGAAAATATTAACACCATCCCAGATAAAAATTTACATAGAGATTTCCTGAGTCACTTCCCACTTGTTTTTCACATCCTTTATTCCTGTGATCTCAACATTAAAGTAATCAGCTTATTTTTTATAATATTTATGTAAATACATTTAGCACTACTGTGGCTTAATTCTTTATTCAGTTGATGAATGGTATCCATTACTATCTCTGTGAATCCTGAAATGAAAAGATTTTGAAAAGCTAAACAGGTGGTGAGATACTGTAACTCCTTTATTCTATTTGAATTCATGTAAATATCCCAAGCCCTGGTTTATATTCTGTATAAGAAATCAGCATGATTCACTTCTTATAACTTCAAGAAAATATGATCTCACAACACAGCATTTCTATTCATAATGTACAGGATGTACGTACCAAAACTGCTAGAGAGAGTAAAAATGATGTAGGAAAGGAATAGAAAGAAAAAACCAAACCTTTATTATCTGTCTTCCTTCTGAGATGGTTTCCAGAATTTTATATTTTGAAGAATTCTGCTTATATCCTTCAGTAATCTTGCAAGTCTGGATTGTTTGTATTGGAAAGCACATCTGGAGAATCACAGAATCACAGAATGTTAGGGATTGGAAGGGACCTCGAAAGATCATCCAGTCCAATCCCCCTGCCGGAGCAGGAACACCCAGATCAGATCGCACAGGAACGCATCCAGGCGGGCTTTGAATGTCTCCAGAGAAGGAGACTCCACCACCTCTCTGGGCAGCCTGTTCCAGTGCTCTGTCACTGGAAAGAAGTTTTTTCTCATGTTCAAGTGGAACCTCCTGTGTTCCA
>VZTO01013945.1:131641-149471 GCA_013400615.1 Syrrhaptes paradoxus
CCAGCCCCTCCTTCCATGTTCTATAGACCCTCCTTTTACACTTGAGTTTGCCCAGCAAATCCCTGTTTAACCATGCAGGCCTCCTGGCACCCTTTCTTGACTTCCTACCCATTGGGATGCACCGATCTTGAGCTTGGAAGAAGCACTCTTTGAATGCTAACCAACTATCTTGGGCCCCTTTACCTTCAAGTACCCTGTCCCATGGGTAGCTCACAAATGACTGCACAGAATTAAATTTATCTGCTATAGAGGGACAGAGAGTTTAGCAATCCCTTCTGAGGTCTGAATCAGTGGCAAGTAGTATCAAACTTGATACCTGAATATCACACTGTGACAGCTGGAAAAAAAAGGATACAGATCCAGTAATGTACCAAATTAAGTGTGACCTCTCATCTCACAATCAACTCAGATTATCTAATTAATGTTGAGAATATTGAATAAGTCTTATTAAACCTAGGTAAGGAAGGACATTTTTAGCATCAGTAAGTATAATCCTTCCGCAAAGGCAGGAACAGAGCCGCGCTGTGTACCCACCCCCAGCCAGAGAATACTTCTGTTCCCAAAACCGTCATGAGGTCAAAGATCTGTAAAGCAAGCAGCTAAGGGAGAGCAGGATGATCCTCAAGCACAGAAACACTGTGAAAAACTCATTAGTCTGGTATGTAAACCATAAGCATGTAAGGCTTGCACTTAATTGAAACTAGATAGAGGTATCAAGGCTAAAGTCTGATGATTTGTCTCAGTGGGTCAGGTAGATGAGGTAAAACCAACGCAAACTGGAAAACTAAAGGGGAGTTTGGGGCATCTTTTGGGGACAAGCCACTGATGTTACTTACACCTTGTTGAGCCTTCAAAAATTATTTTAACACTTGAGTCTTTCACTTAACTTACCTCTTGCTGCAAAATCTTTATCAAAGATGTCGTGGGATGTGATGTCTTTTAGAACAGGAGTTTATGTATGGCAGGAGATGAACTTGACAATAGTCTCTATGCTAGAGGTCTTGTTCTCAGACACTTTTCATTTTGAGTACTTCATTTACATGTGAACACAGCATGCTAAGTTCCCACTTGTGTAAATGAGGAAGGAAATTCTTGTTTAAGAACATTTCATACCAACCTTTCCCAGGTACAAATGATCAGAGAGGTTTCACAGCAACTAAAAATCTGTCTCAATAGTATTTTTTTTTAATGTCACGAGGGAGTTTTCACTCACTCCTTTTAACTCTAGTTCCCTGCATTCTCTGTCTCCCTGCCTTTCTCTCTTTTTAATAAACATTTTGATTGTCAAGATTGGCTTGGCATGAAAAAACGCAAGTTTGCCCTGAGGACCAAGGCGAATTCTTCTGCAGAGTATTGCCTGAACTGTTTTAGAGCTACAGATCATTAAATATAAATTACTCCATTTGAACATTTTCAAAGCCATTGTCATAAAGATTAGAGGTAGCTATCAGGCTTGTTTTTAACTTGGGAAACCACCATTAAAAAGAAGAAATAGAAATAACTGGAAGCAAATGAGGACTTGTTTATAGTGCATGAAAGATTAGTTGGATGCATATAACTTGCACTGGTCATTTGTATAACAGGTTAATAAACATTTTGTGTGCTTTTTTTTTTACTTGTGTTTTTATTTGTTTGTTTTTCTAGAGATAAAGGGAAAACAATCGAAGTTACTTTTTGGTGTACTTGAAGAAAAATCCATTTGTCTTGGCAAAGTCAATTGATGAGGAAGACTGGGAGGAGAGCATTCGCACTTCAAAAGTAAGTACCTCAGTCACAGCTTTATTCTGCAGTGACACAATTAACTTGTGAAAATAACAGAAATGTTCATGCATATCATAAACCTTCCCATGGCCGTTCACCTACCCATGCCTGCCCCATTTGGATGAGTTTCCAACAAACTGATGGTATCCTTCTCCAAATAATTTTGGCGAACTGAATTGCCTCAGCCTTCCTTAGGACAGCTTTGACTAACAAGCATCACTTGCTTGGAAAAGCTTGGAAAAGCACCAAAAAAAGGCATCATTGTTTCCTTCATTTTCCTGTCAATCAAGGCAAGGGTAACAACAGGTCAGGAATCTGCAGGGGGCACTGGTCCTCCCACTACCTCACTCTACAGCCTGAACTGGGCAGGTAGCTACAGGAGACACACTTCATCTTCCCAGCGGACCTACTGCCTAGGCAGTACTGGCAAGATCCATGTGTCGGAGCAGAGGCAAGGAGGAAAATTCTTGCTTCGTTTGCAACTCCATTGTTTTCCAAGGAAGCAAATCTTTTCAGAAAAATGCAAATAGACACAGAGAGACAAATAAGGGGGTAAAATTCATCCCCACTTTTCTGCTTACCCTCAGATGGAAAAGTACACCCAAATAGTTCATTTTGTTTCTTTACACATTTGAAGACAATAACCAAGCTGCAAATAGTGGGCTGGATGACAAAGACTTCTGACTCCCTAACCCTTTTTTCCCACAGTTTCCCGTGAGCTCACTGCCTGTGAAGAGGCTGTTGTGAAAATGCTCCAGCCTCTCGTCTCTAAAAACCACCATTGACATAGGCTCCCCAAAACTCCTGAAAATCTCAGGGCTGAAAAGAAGATTTCTACAGAGAGACAATGTGTTGATTACTGCCTTTGGAGAAGAACATGTGAGCTTACATGATGCGAAAAAAGGAGGAACTGCCAGCAGGGTAATGAGTATCGGCTTTGAAGACACTACACAGGGTAAAACAAAGTAAGGAGTGACACAAATAGTAAGGAGGTCATGAGAGGTGGTGAAGTACAAAACTAGTCACAAACAAACAGACATAGGATGACTGGTATCATAAAGCCCAGCATTTGGCCAGAAGCCAAAGTAGAAATCCAAACATGGTTGAATAGAAACCCACATCTATGTGGGGAAAACATACAGTGTACAAAACAGAGCACAAAACCTGTTAATGGACAAAATATTTTTGCAAGTTTATGCTTTTTTTTTCCTAGCTGTATGCAGCCAGCTTACTTTATGAAAGAGAATCCACAGTTTGCACTACAGCTCTAGGATAGTGATTAGCAGAAAATTGTTATTTCACACGACACTTTTTATTAATGATTATAGTATTCATTTAATGACCAGTCTTCTATTTTTTCCCATATTCCTATGACAGCAATTATCGCATTGTTTTAGGCATTGTGATTGGGGATGTTAATTTTAAAGGGTGTAATTTACTTCTGATTACTATATTGTGTCACATGAATGACCATACTTCATCATGGTGTATAGTATGGTGGCAAGAGAGAGCAGCTACTGCCTTGCCTGAAGCTTGGTGGAGGGGAAGGAAAGTAAACGTTAGCATGAAGGAAAGCTGCTCTGTAACCCAGTCCCTTGCTTGGAATACAGATGGTCACTGTGTAGTGAAGATAGAAACAAACTGAAGAGAGTGTGCAATTACATGTCTTCATAAAGATTGTTTTTTTAAAACCTCAAAAAGGATTTAGATCCTCAGAAAATGTCTGTTGCTAAAGTTGCCTATGGTACAGAAGTAACTAGGGTAATAGATGTTTATTTACATAAAATAACAGAGGCAATATTGCATGACTACTGTGCACCATTACAGCATTACGTGAGGCATGTGAGTTACTCTTACATGTGGCCTTTTTCCTATTTCCTATCATAAATTGTAAAACAACCTAGGCTAACAAGAACTATATTGCATTATATCCTCCTATATTTTGTAGGCTATATTACAGATGGCTGCACTATATACTCCATTATCCTAAAATGCAAAGTACAAAAGCTGAGAGGTTTCTGAAATAGCTCTTTGCTTGTACAATCCAGTCTCTTTAGTACCATACTTTCAGATTTATGCCAGTCATTGCATGCGGAATTTTTTCTCATTATATTTACTCCAGCAGAGAATGAGAAAGAAAGAGCAGGTTTGGACTCCTGTCACTTTTATCTCTTCCAACTGTATACTGAAACAGTAAAAAAACAACTCAAAGTACTGTAATTATTATGTGGCCTTGGGAAACACAACATTTGGACCCTTTCCATTCAAGTAGTGGAACAGTTATTTCAGTAATGATGCACTTCCTTTGTTAATGGTACTGGACCAGTCTGCCATAACAATGTCACCTGATCTTCTCAGTCCAGCATGGCACCCAATATCTCAGGCCATTATGTACATATGACTTTCAGTAAATTACTTCAGCACTATACCAAGGTGAAAGAAATACTTTGGAACTTTGTGCTTTTCAAAAAAAACCCAACCCAAAACAAAACAAACAAAAAAAACCCAAAAACCACAAACAAAAAAAAACCCCATCCTTTTCACCAAACCTAACCCTTCAGGCTGGTAACACTGATGAGCTATTGGCTAAGAATGTGTATGATGAAAGATTAAATTCCAGTGCAGACAAAGCTGCTAAATTATTTGAAACATTAAGAGGTAATGAAGTAATATACTGAAGAGTAAAAGAATATACAGGGCTAAAAATTTCATGCTTTGCTGTCCCTTTTTAGACTCACACAGCTGTTTGGCATGCAGCTGTGTGTGTGGCTGCCTGCTACCTTTATATATGGCATACGATCATGTTTCCCCAAAAGGCGCTTCAGCAGGTAAAACTGCTGGCATGCATGTAAAGACGGCAAGAAGCACAAGGGCATCACTTGAGGGCGTTTAAAAACACAAGTACCACAAATACTTGACTTGCTCAGTGATTAGAATGAACTAAAAATCCTGTGGCTGGAAACAAACGAACCACCTATTTTTTGCTAGTTCAAGTTCAAGATGGAGATAAAATGAGATGCCTAAATGATGGATACCCATAACCACCAGAACATACAGTAACAACAGGGAAACGTGACAATGAGAAAAGAACTACTCTTGCTGTTTTCTTAAAATCTTTCTGTTTCAAGTTGCCCACCATGCAGTTCAGGCAACGAGCAGTGGAGAAAGTTGATGGAGAAAAATAGTCGGAGAAAAATAGTCAGAGAAAAGAGGTAGTAAAATATGAAAGATTTATTAAGTATCTTGAAAAACATTGGCAATGGCTGTGCTGAAGGAAGATGAAACATAAATCCAAAATTCACTATTTGTTTTGTGAGGCACTGCCAAACCACTTTGAGATACAAGCAAAGCAGCTACTGCCAAACCACTCTGGAGAACTTCCTTTTCCTAATGTAGTTGTGGGATGGGATATTTATCCCCCTCTTAGTAAAGGCTGTTGAGTACAATTATGATGTGTATACTTTGAGGGTATTTTCTTAGCATTGGAGCTTTCTAACAAAATGGTCTTGACCACTGCAGCACTATCGCTTCTAATGCTTGGCCAAATGGGTCTGCAGCTAGTGTCAAACTATGTCATTCAGTATAGCATTTTATCTGCTTGATATTTTTAATGGAAAATTGAGGTTGCTGAAGTAGATTTTTTCTTTTATTCTTTTATACAAAAACATCTGTTTCTTAGAAATTAAAGGTAAGCAACTGGAAATGGCTGGGCACCTTGGATAGCATTTCTTTCAAGACTAAGACACCCAAAGTCATGCTCACATTCAAGGTCCTGTTACAACTAGTAGAGATCAGGGGCTCAGTTCAGATGCTTAAATGTGGACCTCTGGTGCTCTTTGAGTTACCTTAGGATATCCAAAATACCCGCTCGAGGGCTGCAGATGTGAATATAGTCAATGGAGTCTAGCAAGCAATTCGGCTTTCTCTAAAGGATACACCTAGGACCGAGGTGAGTTGTTTAAACAAAGACACGAAGTGCCATTTAAGAAGACCTAGGCTACCCCTCCTGTCCTTCAGTCACCTATGCAGAGGAACCCTAGTCTTTCATTAGTCCAACCTCATATCTGACTACATGAATGTCCCAGAAACTCTATGATAATTCAAAAGGCACAAAGCACTTCTGTCAGGGCAAATATCTTGAGTGAAAGATCTCCACTGACTATACTGGGAGCTTAGATAGCTACCTTACATGTAGACTCCCAATAAAGAAGACATGTTTTAGGGGTCATAGTCACAAATGGATTTCCCATCTTTTGTAGTTGTGGGTGGAAAAAATGTACAAAATGCAGGCTCCTGAAGCACAGTACTGTTGGTGT
Source organism: Syrrhaptes paradoxus (assembly GCA_013400615.1). Lineage (NCBI taxonomy): Eukaryota > Metazoa > Chordata > Aves > Pterocliformes > Pteroclidae > Syrrhaptes > Syrrhaptes paradoxus. Next base: position 137,719 of record VZTO01013945.1, read on the forward strand.
GACGATGCATTGCTCCAATGTGATTTCCTCTTGCTTTTGTTGTCTTAAAGACAAGAGCATTTTGTAAGTGGCATTCTCAGGACTATTTTTCAGTTAACCTTAAAAGTGGTCCTTTTTCATTGCCAACTTACTCAAACTGGAGATGTAAAGAAATGGCAGCACTATTTGTCTGGTTTCTCTCAAACTTAGCCTTTAGATGATTTCTGGACTAGCTTTAACCAAAGTATGTGTTGAGGTTTTTTTTTTAACAAATCAGAAAAGGTGAGAGTTGTAGGGTTGGTACTCTTCTGCAGTAAAAAAAGCTGTTCTTAGAAGAGCTATCAGTGTCCAAGCAACAGCCATTTGTGTCCAAGCAACAGCCTCACTCACTCTGTTCTTTGACCTCTTCCTCTTAAGTGACTGGAAATGTTCAAGCAATGACAAATAGGAGCATTGAAAATCCCCTGACAAATGCTGACATTGGTGGGGATGGAGCTAACAGGGTGAAGGTTAGGCAGCATATGAGACTAAACATACCTGAGGCAATAATGCTGGCTCTCACAGCACTAACATCAACCATGGCATTAACAAGACAGCTGCACAAAAATTTCTTATATCCAGCAATAAACGATAACACAAATGCCTGAGGACAGGTTCTGTGAGCTGCTTGGTAATCCATTCTAGTGCAGACTGTGAAGCACCTGCTGAAACTCAGAACCACTATCTGTGCACAAAGGCAGAGCTAAGGAGATCTATCAGCCTCTTTTCTAAGATGGTTGTTAGCAGAGGCTTCCTGTGAAGTGCCCCGAGAGCTATTAATACTTATCCAGAGCCTGTCACTGCAGCTTTTTGCAGTGGAGATCTACCTCACCTGCTGTTCAGCAGAAATGTCAAGGTTTCAAGCACATTACAGGGGTTTTGCTTTGAGGAGCTCTCACCCTTCCTGGCTAAAATTTGTTGCTCGAATAACAGGGAGACAAACAAGCTTTTAGCAATATGAATGATGTTGTATCAACGCTCAGTGTGCAGGTGTCTCATCTGTCTCTAATTCTAGCTTTGGTGTTTATGCTACTTGTTCAAGCGAGTTGGGACCTACCTGGGAGAGGTGGGAGGTATCTGATTCTATTCCTAAAGGGCCGCCACTAATTATCAGTGGCAGATGAAGAGGTGGATTTTTGAGCTTCATTTGGAACACAGACCTCTTTAACGAGGGTTTTGAAAATTTGAACTGAGTCTAGTCTTACTAAGCAGGATGACAGGATACAAGCAGTTCTAAAGGCTTCAGTAATACGTGGCCTGATACAAGTTCAGTCTTTTTCAAGACTTCCTCCAAGTTGCAATTTTATTCACTTGAGAGCCAGGTGCATTTTCTCTGACTTGATCTCATTAACGAAAGTGAAGTAAAATAGTGCTTGAAACATAGTGGGGGCATACTCTGCTGTTTAAATTGCAGAGCTACCAGAGCCTCAGAAACATAGCTAAAAATGACAGAGAGTAATATATGTCAGCAGTTTGATACTAATACTTCTCATTCCACAAGTGGCACAGTAAGTCACTTATTAACTGCGCACTAATTTTAAAAGACAGTTTTTTGGGTAAACAGAACACTTCCTAAAGTTTAAAGAGCCAGAGGAAAGGAAGAGTTGGCCTGTTTCCTGGTTATGCTACAGACTATTTCTTCCCCCAAAATTGACTTGACTGGTGAAAGGAAACATATTAAGGTTATTCAGTAACGCAGAACATTGCACTTGGAGTCCTTGAGTCAATGGACACAGAAATATTTGGGCTTGTATTCTAACAATCTAGGTGAAGACGTTAAGAGAGCTGTTAAATCAGTTTAATTTGTATTTACATAATTATCCTATTTTTCTAATTCTTCCCAGCTAGTTGTCACATTGCACCTTGATAACATAATACAGAAGTCCAGTAGAGCAAAGGAAATCAAGGAGATATGTTCTTATCTTTACTCCTTAATTGTACATATTTACTTTTAGTAAAACCTTTGTTAAATTTCTGCACCACAATCTGACTTAGGCTCTCTCTAGTTTAATGCTAACACTGNACCTCTTCCTCTTAAGTGACTGGAAATGTTCAAGCAATGACAAATAGGAGCATTGAAAATCCCCTGACAAATGCTGACATTGGTGGGGATGGAGCTAACAGGGTGAAGGTTAGGCAGCATATGAGACTAAACATACCTGAGGCAATAATGCTGGCTCTCACAGCACTAACATCAACCATGGCATTAACAAGACAGCTGCACAAAAATTTCTTATATCCAGCAATAAACGATAACACAAATGCCTGAGGACAGGTTCTGTGAGCTGCTTGGTAATCCATTCTAGTGCAGACTGTGAAGCACCTGCTGAAACTCAGAACCACTATCTGTGCACAAAGGCAGAGCTAAGGAGATCTATCAGCCTCTTTTCTAAGATGGTTGTTAGCAGAGGCTTCCTGTAAAGTGCCCCGAGAGCTATTAATACTTATCCAGAGCCTGTCACTGCAGCTTTTTGCAGTGAAGATCTACCTCACCTGCTGTCGCAGTGCTGAATACTGTTCAGCAGAAATGTCAAGGTTTCAACCACATTACAGGGGNGGTGCATTTTCTCTGACTTGATCTCATTAACGAAAGTGAAGTAAAATAGTGCTTGAAACATAGTGGGGGCATACTCTGCTGTTTAAATTGCAGAGCTACCAGAGCCTCAGAAACATAGCTAAAAATGACAGAGAGTAATATATGTCAGCAGTTTGATACTAATACTTCTCATTCCACAAGTGGCACAGTAAGTCACTTATTAACTGCGCACTAATTTTAAAAGACAGTTTTTTGGGTAAACAGAACACTTCCTAAAGTTTAAAGAGCCAGAGGAAAGGAAGAGTTGGCCTGTTTCCTGGTTATGCTACAGACTATTTCTTCCCCCAAAATTGACTTGACTGGTGAAAGGAAACATATTAAGGTTATTCAGTAACGCAGAACATTGCACTTGGAGTCCTTGAGTCAATGGACACAGAAATATTTGGGCTTGTATTCTAACAATCTAGGTGAAGATGTTAAGAGAGCTGTTAAAACAGTTTAATTTGTATTTACATAATTATCCTATTTTTCTAATTCTTCCCAGCTAGTTGTCATATTGCATCTTGATAACATAATACAGAAGTCCAGTAGAGCAAAGGCAATCAAGGAGATGTGTTCTTATCTTTACTCCTTAATTGTACATATCTACTTTTAGTAAAACCTTTGTTAAATTTCTGCACCACAATCTGACTTAGGCTCTCTCTAGTTTAATGCTAACACTGAATTTTATTCAAAAATGAATGAACATTTTACAAAAATCCAAACCAATTTCAACAAAGGAAAACATAAAATTCTTGTCATATTTTTAATGGTTATTTTTGACTTATTTTGGAGTTTTTGGTTTATTTTATTTTAAGTTTTCTGTTATCAAATGATGGGAGACAAAATACATCATGTATTTTAATGACCAGATGTGTATCATACGTAAGGCTTACTAAACAGTTAAAATAAACAGACTATGAATAAGCTACCCAAGCTGCCCAGTGGATACCTAGAAATAAAAACACCTGCAGAATGCAAAATCTTACACAAGCCATCTGCAAACAGAAAAAAGGGAATTCCACCACCCGCAGTTGTTAGAAGGCAATACCATTTAATTTGGTATTGACAAGGCACACATAATTTAAGATACTCCTATTTATAGAAACTTAGGATGACTTATGCCATCAGTGAGTACATATTTTCATATAAAAAGTACATGAAAATTCTTGTAGCAGTGCTCTTCTGATATATAAAACAATTCAGGCTTTTAGGGTGAAGTAGTGAGGGAGAAGTATGAGAAGTATCTTTTGTGGAAACAGATGGAACAATTTGGGAAGGTGGACAAGGTTTTCAGCACTCAGAAACCATGTGAGGAGGATAAATTTCATCTACCCTAACAGAGACTTGCTTCTCCTTTATAGTGTCATTTTCCTGATGTACACTTTGGAATTTTTCTGCTCAGCTTTAGCATCACAGAAATGTAAAGCCAGAAATTAAGTTAGACCTCAGAAAAAGACTTTCAGGTCCTTATTTTCTACTGGTTAGAGCTGGTTCAAGCAAGTATGTGTCAATAGCAATGTGAAAAAAAAAAAAAAACCTAACTCAAACCTCTGAGTTAATGTGTATTTAATTAATATACAGGGACAAAAAGGGAAAGAGGAAAGCACAAAGGTTCTGAATTGCCACATATTGTTATCTTAAAGTGACTAAACAAGATGTTTTAAGGAATAAAGTTGTCTGTAAGCCATATTACTAAGAGTTGCTTCCTGTGATTTGCATGCAGTGCTCTGTCACAAAAGGGTGCTGCTTACCTCGAGAAATCCCATGATTCAGAAAGCAAACTCGTGACTTGGGGTCTGGATTCCAGCATCCTTGTCTGCATGCGGAAGTATTTTTACCCCACAAATAGATCAATAAAGGTTAATGGGCAACAAAGAAATAATTAATTAGAACAAACAACAAAAACAAGGATGGTAATTCACTCTAATTGCAATAATTCTGCCTGCCTAGCAGAGAGGTGCAAGAGAAGTTTCTTTTTCTATGAAAGCATAAATCACTTTCTAAGTCTGCCTTGCTCAGCCTCTTTAGTGTCTGGCTCACTTGAATCTTTCTAAAGGATCAAGGAACCTCAAAAACTTTTCATAAAATACCAAAGGCCATCCTGTGGAGAACCGTCATAGCAGGTTTTACTTACATCCTAGTAACAGTTTGGTGAAATTTTGTACCATTTAACAATTTTTATATCCTCCCATTTTGTTCATATATCTGCAAGTATTTGTTAGTATATTCGCAAGTATTGTGTATAATGTAGTTCTTTATTTTGCTTGGAATGATTTTTGACCCATCTCCTGAAGGGTTATGACACCTTCCAGTACAGGAAACAGGTCACAGTTTCCCATAGTACTGGTTCAGACATGCAAAAAAAACCCTCCATTGAATTGGCCTGCTGACACATCACTGGTTTTAACTTTTGTTGGCTGCAACCGGAATTAGAAGATCTCATGGGCAACACATTGACCTTGTATGAGGATCATCATTTAGCTTTCTGCTCTGTTCTGCAGTGTCAATAATCAACCCAGTCATGGTCTTACCTTGCACAATTCAGATAATGTATCACACCCATGGGATTTCCAGCTATGGTACTACTCATATTAGTATGAATGTAGCATATGAATGAAAAAGGACTTCAGACTTATTAAGGGGAAAGCTTAATATTCACATAATAATAGCCTCAAAGACAGCAATGAATGTCTTGACCCCATACAATTCCTTAAAATTTAACATGCAAGAGGTTGATCAGCAGAAATCAGCTTGACCGCTCAGTGTAGAACAGGACAGACAGAGGAATCAGGGATTTTTTTACCTACATCCATCTTTCGTAATCTTAGACTAGTAACATGTATTGGGTAAAAATGCTACAAAACCTACAAAAGCATGAGCATCCAAGTGAAAAAATTGATAATGGCCCTGCATCTTGGGCCCTGTCTTCAGGAACAGCATGTGCAGGGATTCAAGTATTAGCATGAAAATTGGTTAAAAAGGGAAAATCATATCTACATATTTCATTTTAAAACTCAGATGACTAGGGGTGATCTTAGCTCTTCTAGATTTCATCCAGATGGCTGATGTCAGCCTTCTTGTGCAATAGAATCAAGTAGACTATTGTTCACCCAAGTGATATTTCTACATTAGTTTTTAGGGTTGTTTGGATCTCCACCCACTGAACTTTGAGAAGCTGCTTACCTCTATGCACAAGTAACAGAAAACACAATCCTCCCAAATTGGTAGCGTTGAGAGGTGTGGATGTCTTTAAAAAAAAAATCAAAGACAGTGGAGAATGAGAATCTAGTAAATCTCCAAGGCCACGAGATACCACAGCTTCACAATTTTCCTTCTGAGAGGCAATAATAAAAAAAAAAACAATTTCTTTCATTATATCTCAGAAAGTGCAGAAAAAGGAATCTCTTTAGAAACTTATCTGAGAAATGTCTCTCAAATGGAGGACATACCTTCTTGAGTTTTGCCTAATTCAGGTACTAGTTGTTGTCTTGTCTTTGTGTCTCCATCAGGTGATCTCACCTGCATTTGCAGTTGCCTATGCAGGATGATTATACTACTGTTAAGAAAGGAATTTTCACTTTCACTTCAAGAACAAATTACTCTAAATACAATACCTTTACAGTTTTACCATCAAATAATTTAATTCAGTTTCTGCAAGATCATTCAAGATCCACAGATTTTGTTTAAAAAGCCTGACTTAAGAATGAATATGAAGATTTAAAAGTGAAATTTCCATTAAGAGCTCTAAAACTTCCTGTTTTCAAGTTAATGTTCTTAGGCATATGGGTGCTTTTTAAAGCAAATGCTGTTTTTCACAATATATTTGTCAGTGACCATAAAAAACAGAAGAAAGCAGAAAAAGAACAGCTAAAGAACAAAACTACCTCTTAATATTATTATAAAAATAATGCTTTTTAAAACTAGCTAAAAATATACACTAATGGCCCTAAAAACCATCAGTAGTGAAAGCTGATATGTAAAATCCCTCCCACTGAGTGTCAAGATTTGTGTTGTTTTCTGGTCCTGAATAAGAAACAAAAAATCAAGTAAACACTATATTGGTCAACCATCACTCTTCGAATGGTAGCCTTCGATTTGCAGGAAATCCACACAAATGGGTTCAAAACCCAGGAGATACTCTTCATGGTCCCTGACAACTCAGAAACATCCCAGATGGGGAAAACAAGCACTACATTAGGGAAACTTTCTAGCTAAAGTATTTATATGGTGTTGCTATGCCTTATTGTCAGGAGGCAAAACAGTACACAGAAAGTTTTATATTATCATTTACGAACAGTTATTTCAAGGTCAGCTCTGAGATCACTTGTGATCACTCATACCTTCATAGGTAGCTCTCCATGTCCAGTTCTGCAGTCGAGGCTTCCTAAACAGACTGGTGTCCTTCACGGCTCCATGCACAAGTGTTTCCCCTTTTACTAGTGGCAGAATTTAGAGGTCTTGTAGTCCGAAGGAGATGTCAGTGTCACAAACCCCAGTTCCCGTTTGAGTGGAGCCTGATGTGCACTCTGCAAGCTCCCCACAGGCAATCTGACAGCTACCAACCCCGTAACAATGCCCGGATCCTGGGAACCATCACACTGCAGGAACTGCCACTTCACATCTGGAGCAGTAGGCAAGCAGCCAAAAGCGATGCCTTGTGAACCTTCTTCATCCAAAGTAAGATGTAACAGATTGCCTCTCAAAGCAAATGACAGAAATCTTACAATGAAGGTTTTCCTTAACCACCCCACTGGGGGACTCCACACTTGCACACAGGGAAGCTTAAAAGTGGAGAGAAAAGAGCAAATGCTTAGGGTTGTCCAAGTACTTCAGTTAACAGCAAGAATAAAAGAGCGTCAATCACCTCTTGTCTTTTAGCAAGTTCATCTAAACTTTTTCCTGTCGGCTTGACACTCTTCACCATTAAATAATTGACTTATAGGAAGAAAATAAAAACTGTCAAGAAAACTTGAAGAGAAACATAGTTGCCTTGTGAGGCAACATTAGTGTTCATTCCCAGGAAATGGGTGGTGTTGTTTGAAAGTGTCACCCCAGAAATATGTCTATAGGGAAGTAGTCATCTTTCAACATTTGGAGTTCCATGGATATCTGTAAATAAGTGCTAGGATTTAGTGTGATTTCCCTCAAATAGTTTGTGAAATATGCCTACTGCAGTTTCCTGTTATCCTCTCTTTCTAATACCCACAGAAGTAAACAAAGTTGGGTTTAAAAGAATGTATGATGTAAAAGTTGCTACTGGAAGATGTGTGAAGCCATTGCCAAACGGTCTTTTATGTGTCAGTCACTAACAGAAACTGATAGCAGTAATTTACAGTAATAATGAAGAATATGCTGTAACTGATGGACAGAGTCAGAAATAGCTCTTCACTATCTCCTACGCAGTCCCATCAGTGGATGCAGCGGCAGCAGTGCCACTGAGGAAATTAAAATTCACAGATGGGCCATTCACAGCTGATAAGTGCCGCAACACAAGCTGCTGGAGCCAGCTGTGATGTAGAGCAATCCCAGGGTGCTTCCATATGACCAAGGGCTAAGTCAAGAACCCAGAAGTGCAAATAGGACTTAGAGCTCTTTGTTCTTGCTCATACTGTATGATGCAGAAAATACACCTCAGTTTCGCTCATGAGTTTGGTATAAGCATAATGAGATAATTACAAGTCTACCTGACTGAAAGAAGGAAATGACATTTGCATTCATGAACTCTGCTTTATCTATCTATGGATACGAAGAACTGCATGCGAAAAACATGGGAAAAATATGAAAAGAACGTTCATTTTCCAGAGAAGATACATTCCTCATTGTTGAGTGACTAACTGATTTTTTTTCCTGTGCAGCATAATAAAACTATTGGAAATTGCAAGGTGATAACACAGTCTCTCTCAGCATAAAACGGTTAGAGGATAAGAAATCAAAGACAGGAAAAGAATAACTGCTTGAAGCATAGGTCATCTGTTACTGTGTAGAATGCACGAACTACATTATCTTTGTTGTACATCTGAAACTTCTAATCTGCAAATAAGGTCAGATGTACATTTCCTTGAATTTAGGTGAATTCAGAGCACTGTTAAAGAAAAAGAGATTTCAGAAGACAGAAAGCTCACAGTTCTACTAAGAAATGTTTTTCCAGCTGCTCTCCACTGCCTATTTTCCATGGTCATTTTTTACATTAGAGCAAAAATGCTGTCATGACAGGCAACACCTGCATCCCTGTGCAGCCATTCTTGGGTGGCTTCTGCTGTGATGCTCTCTTCCACCAAACAGCTACTGTCTAATTCACTGCTGCCCGGCACTCTAATAGCTATTTATGTCTGTGCAGTCCAGCAGGAAAAACACTAAAAACACCATGAGTGAATGCAGGATTATGGTTCGGCAGTATTTTGCTTACCTTTGTGCTTGACCTGTCTTGTGGAGGACAGAATAAAGGGGCCGTGGCAATGACCTGTCCAATATCTGGGAAGATCTGCCTTTTTGGGTGTTGCTACTTAAGGTGCGAGGAAAAGAGGTCTCCTCCCTCCAGTGGTCTCCTCCACTTTCCAAAAGTGAAGGTGACTATGCAAACAACATTGAACATCAGAGCAAAAGTCAACAGCCATAAGTAAAAAGGAATTGAATACTCTATTGGGAAAATATTGAGATGTCAGATTACTCAGAGTACAATACAATTTCTGTGTTTGACATACTTGCCTGTTGATATTCAGACACTGCCTTTGGCAACAGGATTAACATAAAAAAATACAAGTATATGTAGCTGCAAAATTAATGTTTCTGTAGCTTTTGGCTTTTTCCCCAGTAAGCTGATCTATTTGCCTTTTGAGACACTAACCAGCAAACTGCTCCTGGAAAAGCTCACGATTATTAACATGCACAACATTATAGATGCCTGTGCAGAGGTATTAAGCTCTGTAGCTCCTAAAAGCCCCCAAAAATCACTGTGGTCAACGAATTTTTTTTCAGCAGCTTCAGCGAAAGCTGCAGTATTTAAAATGCCTACATCTCCTCTCTCTAGGCAACCGCCCAGAGCACTTGGCCATTCCTGATGCCAATTCCCAGCAAAAATGTGACCAATACAACAGACTCTAGAAACAGGTTTGCTGTGCACACAACCCACCGTTCCCTATGAAAAACATGTGGGTGTCCCTTGCCTTTTTGTCCAGTGAGTTTGTGTGTCTTCAGCTTTGTTTCACTCTTCAGAATTTAGGCCTTCAATTCACTAGAGTAATTCAAGATATAGTTAAGCAGCTACTTGAGTCTCGTGATCAAAAGTACCTAAGACATCAGTTTCTAAGCTCTCAAACAGGAATCTGTAGCTTCCCAGTGAAGGCTACTCTTGTTGGAGCTGCCACCATTGGCACTGCCACAGAGCAAACTTACCAGAGTATTTTCCACTGAATGCTTAATCTACTTAGCCCACACCTTTAACACCTGATGTTAGCCCCTCAATGTGTTGCACAAAGTCTTTTTGTAGGAATAGTGTTAGAAACTTTAGAAAGTTTAGAAACTTTAATTCCCACTACACCACAGACTCTATAAGAGAGTCTATGAACTCACAGACATTACTTACATTAAATAAGCTACATAGTCTGCTTTTTCTTATTGTTTCTACAGAACACAGCCAACGTTTTAACTGTGCTAGCTGGAGTACACATCAGCATATGCTCCAGTACGTGGCTATGTTTCCATTGCAACATGAGTGTTAGTAGCAGTCAAAGTTGACAGATTTTCCCATTTCAGCAATGTTTTCAAATGCTTCAGGATTTACTCTGGTCAAGCTTAGTCTCTGGTCAGTGAAATGTGCTTTTCTTTTTATAAAGCTTGAACTACACACTGCAGTCATTTCAAAACTTATCTGTTGTTTATTTCTCTTGTTTTAAAAACAGCCACCTGTAAGGTCCAATTGCACATTCCCAACACTCTACAGACACTGAGAATGCTGTGACCAGCCCAGTTTGTTTTGCAGACTATACCAACAATTAGGGACACAGACAATGTAGAAAATTAAGCAGAGGGCTTAAAAAATTATAAATAACAGAATGTGTTTCATGGCCATCCAGTAGCTTCCACCAGTTGGGGTTGTGCATCTGTAGTGTTACATTGGATGTGCCTCTGATGCTGTTCTTTCCATCATACATACTCAAGCAGTTACACATCTGGAAGACTGCTGGGCAAAACTTGTTGTCTCTTAACCATTGGTCCAAAGAGCAATTCCAGGCAGAAAGCAGGCTTTGCTCTCTTTTAAAATCCTGACCTAGCCACAGGCTTGCCGACAAAGGGATTCACACCTTGCAGGTCTGGATAATAGGGCCCAAATCTCCAGAAGAAGCTGGTTGTCTAAGGGTTAAAATTAATCCTCTGTTAAGAGCCTGAGCCTTGAATAAAGTCTTGAGTTGCTTTTCAGCATTTTAATCAGTAAGTTACCACCACGAGCTTGCTCTAATCTTCTAATGATTCAATGAAGTGTTTCCTGTCATTCTTATGGACAGTTATTGGCTTTTCCTTGCTGACAGTTTGTTTTCACAAGCTTCCTTTCTCAGATGGTTTTCCAGAGAGGAGAAGCTGATTCTGAACAAGCTACTCAGATCTGCTTCCACAGCACTGAGGTGACTGCAATGTACTCTCTGAAATATATAGCTCCCATTTGCAAGCCTGTCTCAAGCTCATCATCTTATGGAAAAATGAAGACATCAGAAAATAATATCTTTAAACTGATCAGTCATTGTATTCAATTTTTTCTTTCATTGCTTTCACCATGTCATCAATTTTATCACTGTTATGGACCCATTGTATCTTTCCAAGAGAGACTAAAACAAGCGTAGAGAAAGAGCGTGGCAGTGTGCGCTCATGCAGGATCAAAAACATGTCTCCAGCTGAACAGCTTCCCACTCAGAGAGCTGCAAAGCATTTTATGTTTTAATAGCTATCCTGACATCTTAAAATTGAACCACCTATACCACCCAGACTTCCCACTTAGGGTAATTTTTTATTATTTTTGCTCAGGTTATAATATCATAAGTAAATTTGTTTTGCCTTAAAAACCATTACTAAATCTCTTTAATCTTTATCACATCTATCAGAGCCCCTCAATGGCAGAATTAAACCTTTCCTCTAGCCCAAGACATCTCAAAACTACCTTCCTGGA
>VZTO01013946.1:4985-36638 GCA_013400615.1 Syrrhaptes paradoxus
GGGGATTATGCCTCAGTCTATGAGTTGTGATATACTTCTGCTCACATTAGCCTGTAACATGAGCAGCTGAAAAAGTTTGTCTGTGCATCCAGCCTCTGTGCAGATATTCTGTTCGAACACACTGACTTCCAAGATCTGGCACATACACTTTAAGATGCGCACATTATAATATTAAGATTCACTAATCTCATCTCATCAGCAGCAAAATTATTACTAGTCATTAGCTTCTGAACTTTTTACACATATATAGTTAATGCCCTATCAGGTTATTAATAACACCTAGATATAGGCCACTCTTCTCATACTTTCAGTTTGTGACTCTGACACACCAGAGTGAAAGGAAATTAAACTCCCCTTTGCTCACTGGACTCCTGGCAACTCACAGACAAATTCAAACACAAAAAGGCAGCCTGGGAGGAACACAGAGAAATTGTCCAAGTGGCCAGGGATCCGGTACAGAAAGCTAAAGCCCTGACAGAATTAAATCTGGCCAGGGACATCAAGGGCAATAAGAAAAGCTTCTACAGGTATGTTGGTGATAAAGGAAGACTAGAGAAAATGTGGGCGCTCTCCTGAAGGAAACAGGAGACCCGGTTACCCAGGATATGGAGAAAGTTGAGGTACTCAACAACTTCTTTGCCTCAGTCTTTGCTGGCAAGTGCTCAAGACACACCACCCACGGTGCAGAAGGCAAAGGAAGGGACTGGAAGAATGAAGAACTGCCCACTGTAGGAGAAGATCAGGTTCAAGACCATCTAAGGAAACCTGAAGATGCACAAGTCCATGAGACCTGATGAGATGCATCTGCGGGTCCTGAGGGAACTGGTGGATGAAGTTGATAAGCCACTACCCATCCTATTTGAGAAGTTATGGCAGTCTGGTGAAGTTCGCACTGACTGGAAAAGGGTAAACATAACCCCCATTTTTAAAAAGGGAAATAAGAAAGACCAAGGGAACTACAGGCTGATCAGTCTCACCTACGTGTCCAGCAAGATCATGGAGCAGATATTCCTGGAAACTATGCTAAGGCACATGGAAAATAAGGAGGTGATTGGTGACAGCCAGCAGGGCTTCTTCACTAAGGGCTGTAAAGGATTATTCATGCAGTTTTGCAGAAACCACAAACCGCCTGTTGAGGTTTCAATGAGGCAAGGCCTTGTGATGTCTCAAAGCATTTCAGCTATAGGCTCCTAGTCCTATCCTTTACTGATAAGAAGCAGAGAAGAATGCACTGAAGACTTTACTCCCCTCACTAACAAAGGACCTAGTCTTGCTCTTACAACAAAGTAGCAAACCCTTGCTCAGTAAGGTCGCTGCCTCCAGCTCGAAGGTGCCAACAAGGCCAAAGTTAATCAAATACAAGGTCTCCACGACCTCCAACTCAACTGATTTAAAGGGTTAATGCTACCCTTCCCTTCTTGCACATGTGCAGAAACACAGTTATCCCCATGATAATTAAGGAGACACCCCTCTCTGCTTCCTGTGCTAGTTGGGCTTCCTATGCTAATTGAAGAAAGTTAGGCAAAGACCTGAGAACTTTTCTCTATAAAAGGTGAATAAACAAAGAGAAGGCATGCTTGTGCCCATCACCTGATGACTCCTGAGATGCTGACAGACTGATCAAGCANCTTGGTATCTCTCTCTCTGGCACATACGGCAACACCTTGTAAATTCTATGCCAGCTCCTTTTGGGGCTTGTGTAGCATGTAGCAGATTTTCCATAGGTTGTTCATTTTAGTACTGAAAAGTGATTGCAAGTGTTGTGAGTGGTTGTGGGTTAAGTGATTGCAAGTTTTGTGAGCAGTTGTGGTTTTCTTAGTATTGTTGGAAATCATGCTGTCGTTATCACATTGCTGTAAGATTTGGTGGTGTTGGTGGGGGGTAGTGTTGTCATGAATGAATTGTCTTTACCAAGTAATTTGTTTTCTTTTATAAATGTTACATGCCACATTTTATATCCTACATGTCCCTTTCCCCCCAAACTATTACATGCATTAAAGTTACAAGCCAGTATTCAAGTCTTTGGTGTTGCCTCACCTTAATCTGCCCCAAGGAAACATACAGAACCTCCACAAAACCCACTCATCACATCCAGGGTGGTTTTATGAGCTGGGTCATGACAAGGTAAATCACACTTGAGAAATCTGGTTGCCTTCTGTAATGGGATTACAGCATTGGTGGATAAGGGAGGAGCAACTGACATCATCTACCTGGACTTGTGCAAAGCATTTGACGTTGTCCCACCCAACATCCTTGTCTCTAAATTGGAGAGACATGGATTTGATGGATAGACCACTTGGTGGGTAAGGAATTGGCTGAATGGCCACACTCAAAGAGTTAAGGTCAATGGTTCAATGTCCTAGTGGAGACTGGTGATGAGCAGCATTCCGTAGGGATTCGTTCATAGGGGTTCGTATTGGGACCAGTGTTGTTTAACATCTTTGTTGGTGACACGGACAGTGGGAATGAGTGCACCCTCAGCAAGCTTACCAATGACACCAAGCTGTGCAGTGCAGTTGACACGCTGGAGGGAAGAGATGCCATCCAGAGGGACCTTGACAGGCTTGGGAAGTGTGCCTGTGCAAACCTCATGAACTTCAACAAGGCCAAGTGCAAGGTCCTGCACGTGGGTTGAAGCAATCCCAAGCACAAATACAGGCTGGGAAGAGAATGGATTGAGAACATCCCTGAGGAGAAGGATTTGGGGGTGTTGGTTGATGAGAAGCTCAACATGAGCTGTCAATGTGTGCTTGCAGCCCAGAAAGCCAGCTGGATCCTGGGCTGCATCAAAAGAAGCATGACCAGCAGGTTGACGGAGGGGACTCTCTCCCTCTACTCCGCTCCCATGAGACCCCACCTGGAGTATTGCATACAGCTCTGGAGCCCTCAGCAAAGGAAAGGCATGGACCTGTTGGAGTGAGTCCAGAGGAGTGTCACAAAGATGGTCAGAGGGCTGGAGCACCTCCCATAGGACGATAGGCTGAGAAAGTTGGGGTTGTTCAGCCTGGAGAAGAGAAGTCTCTGGGGAGACCTTTATAGAAGCTTTCCAGTACTTAAAGGGGTCCTACAGGAGAGATGGGGAGGCACACTTTATCAGGGAGTGTAGTGATATGATGAGAGATAACAGTTTTAAGCTGAAATAAGGTAGATTTATATTAGATATTAGGAAGAAATATTTTACTGAGAGGGTTGTGAGGCACTGTAAGAGGCTGCCCAGAGAAGCTGTGGATGCCCTATCCCTGGAGGTGTTCAAGGTCAGGCTGGATGAGGCTTTGAGGAACCTGGTCTAGTGGGAGGTGTCCCTGTCCATGGCAGGGGGGTTGAAAGTAGATGACGTTTAAGGTCCTTTCCAACCCAAACCATTCTATCATTCTATGTTTCTATGATTGAAAGTTATCTCTTTGTTTGCTCTTGAATGCAGTTCTCACCCTTCCACACAAATAAAATATTCACTGCCTTCTTACCATTTGAAGATTTGCAGGATAAAAGTCTTGAAGCAATTCAGCCAGAAGTGCAACGCAGTGCAGAGCTTTCAATGCTCACTTTGAAAATGTAGCAAATAATACCACTGTGTGTAAAATACTACTCAAATCACAGTAGACAAAATTCTCCTCTCATGTACAGCAGCTCTACTATTACTAATAGCTACCCAGAATGAATCTGGCCCATTTTATTTCCAGTTTGCAACTGAGAAAAAAAAAGTTTTAAGTCAACTTTAATGCAAAGCTAGTTTTAATTACCTTTGGCTGTGCTACTATCCATTGTTTGGAACAGTAAGCCCTTTTCAACAGCAGCACTGAAGTCCTCTGGAGGCTGAATATGATTTTCATGCTTAAGCCCTCTTCTGATCAAAGTGAGCTGAACCGTCTGTCCCGTGTGCCGCAAAACATCAACCGCTTGCTGGTTAGTAAAACCCTGAAGATTTGTTCCATCCACCTGCAGGATTAAGCAGCTTTTCAGACCACGTGACATCACCCAGAAAAATAAAATGTCCAGATGCTGTGAGGTCTCAGCATCTGTTAGACTGAGCACAAAGCAAGCGGAGGGAGAAGAACAAAAACGCAGATGACTTAACAGCCTCAGATAAACTAAGCACTTTCACTGGAGTACCCTACAGCTAAGTAACAACCAGTACTACAGCAAAGCAAGGATAAGTGCTTTGTGTGCCCACCACACTGGGGCCAGGCAGAGCTGCTCTGCAAGGTGGGAGAGGACACAGCACATGCTGTGCTGGGCATGCTGTGCAGCCTGTCTGCTTGGCCACTCCAGCCATCTCCACCTCCAAGGAGAAAATACCGGATGAATAAACCACCACAGCCAAGTCCAGCAAAGCTGAGTAGGGGAGGGTGAGGAGAGACACATCCATCTGCTGCGGCAAGGAAGAACTAGAGTGCGCAGATATTCTGAGGCCAAATAACCTCAGAGAGAGTGAAGTCCCGTACTGAACACCATGAATTTCATTTTTCCAATCAAACACTGTGCCAGCCAGACCGATATTATCTCTGGTCGATCATTTTAATTCTTTAAAGAACAAGATTTTGGCCACTTCCATTTGACACTTCAGGAGTTTTTTTCTGAAACTGAATACTTTGGCTTTGCTCAACTTCATCCCATTGTCTCTAGTGCATGCCATTTTCTATTCTCCTTTGCCTTACAAACTCCGTATTATGCTATTCTTTCTCCATCTCACCCCTGAATGCCTTTAATTTCTGAAATACTTCTAACAATACTATATATCTTGACTCCAGCAGTTGTTTCAGTCTATTTATACAATATACGTATTCCATTTTTTTAATTTCTCCTGCATGAAGAATGACTCCTCATGGACTCTTAATCATTTTGTTGCCCTTCTCCAAACTTCTTCCAACCCTGGTGCTCTTCTAAATATAAAGTAACTAAAAATAAGCTGAGGTTATTTAATTTTTCCTCCACACTTAAGAAAACCGTATTTTAAAAACATTTATTATTCTATTGTCTGAGGTCACTCAAGTCTTTCTTATTCTGCATCTGCAGTAGAAGAAGAAATCAAAATTTTGAATTATCAGTTTTAGCCATTTGTACTCACCATTTAAATTATTATAAAAACCTTACATACTTCTACATACAAACTTGAAGGCACATTTGTACTTGGAGAGACTAACTTGTTCTTAGTGCTGCCTCCACACAAATGCAAGGCCAGATATATGACAGCCACGAAAACATGGTTCCTGCATTTATGACCTGACTTTCACCACAAAAGTAACATTTTATGCATGAAAATATTTTCTTTTTTCTCTGAACATAACACTTTAATGACATATTTTTAAAAATAATTTTGAAAACCAGTGCTTAATTTGAATCAAATTTTTAAACTTTGCCTTTACTGATCAGTTTCAAAGCTCCTACTTGTAAGATACACACATGCAACACAGATTTTCTTAATAAATGAGCATTTTTTTACAACTTAAAGAAGCAGAGTTTTGCAGACAAGCAATCTAATTTCTTCTGTGTTTACTTACAACTATAATTTGATCTCCCACATGGATTCTGCCATCATGTTCAACAGCACTGCCCTTTGTAATGCTCTTCACGAAGATACCAGAAGGTTCTGGAATGAAAAAAACGGAGAAAACTAAATTTACTACTTTATTAAGAAGCAATTTAAATAATACAATAATCTCCAACTAATGCCACCAGCCAAAGGGAGAAAAAGAAAGAAAACACAATCTCTAGGTATGATAAGGAAAGAATCATCAAGAAAGCATAGGCTTTAACTAAAACTTATTAATTTAACTTAAATATTATTACTTTCCTTAAGGATGAGCCTGATTAACGTCACCTTGCATTGGACCAGATTTCATTCAAAATCTTACAATGCCAAAATCCCAATTCCTGCTGTAAAACAATAAATATTCTAACTTATTACAATCTAAACATTAAAACCAACATTGACAAAAAAACACCTCTCTGATTCTTGGCCAGATTTAAAACTGCAGGACAGAAAATTCAGTTTGAGTCCATAACCTGGTAAATTCTGTATTTTCTACACAATAACTGCTCAAGAAAATTCATGCTTGAACAACCAAATGCAGAAAATTACAAGCAAGCAGGACTACAACTTACGTTTGAACCAGCTTTTAACTACAGCTGTAAGTCAGTATTTGAGACCATTAAAAAAAAAAAGACTCAAAGGAAAAAAAAAAAATCCAAACCCCAAACCAGAAGCATTTTAGATACATACCTATTTACCTATTTTGAATCAGAAGGAAAAGTGATATAAGAAGAAGCATTTTACAAAAAGAAATCCTTTTCAGGAAAAACACACAGGAATATGAAACAACTTCAACAGCTCAGTAAAGTAAAAATCTATGGATTTCCTACATGCACATTTTGTGTAGTATACATGAAATTGAGAAAAATACTAGTGCGAACTGGCATGAAATAAAGTCTGAGGGTCACAGGCCTCTAACATTGGTATCAGAAATCTTAACAGAAACTACTTTCACTAAACAAATGTTCCAACTTTGTTAAATGAGTATGTTTGATGGGTAAGCTACTACAAAATGGAATTTAACAGCTGCCAGGACATCCCAGCACCTTTGCAGACCTGAAACTCATCTTTTACGGGGCCTCAATATGACAAAAGCTAGCAGAAAGGAGGGCTAAATCTATTTTTTCTAATAACTACATTCAACTTAGGAAAGATAAGATTACAAATATGTTTAAGTCATGACATTGACAACTCTTTTCTATTTTTTCTTAATTTGTTGTTTTTCAGGGCTTTCTGTTTCAAGGCTGGTCTTACTAACTTTCAAGCATTTTTATATCCTGTAACAGCTGTATGGTAATATGTCAAGTTGCTCTTATTCATGAAAGATTCAGCCACAGACCTTGTTGTCCAGTAGTTTTATTACTGCTTCTCTGACAGTAAAGTTGCTCTGTAACTGTTAAATCACAAAATTAAGTGAGATGCCCAATTAGTTCCTAAGGCACAAATATTTTCTAATGCAGTTAAATTTAAAAATGAAGACTGGTGATATTCAAACATTAAATCAGTTAAAATATGCTATCAGATCTATCACATGTTCTAGAATTTAATTTGCCTTTTAAAGTTTCAACTGGAAGCTGCTAAAAAGTGGACTTACACAAACTGTGGCCATCCTGTACTATGGAACTGATTGATAAAATCTAGTCCAGCTTCTAAAAGCCAACAAATTATGTCTACCAACTGTTAATAGCACGGGATATATCTTTCCATACATTTTTCTAACAATATATACACTGGTAAAAGACAGAACAACAGCTCTTTGAGAAGTTTACAATACATTTGACAACTGTCCCGTCCAAGAAATATTAAGATTTGCCAAATCCCCCCTGGGGAGGACTAACAGTGTTCTGGATGATTTTTCTGAAAAACACAGTGGAAATTCCAATGTAAAAATACACAACTGAACATAAAAACTGTTGCATTTGTTTATTTAAATTAACTTATTTATTGTCTGCAACAGCCCAGAGGTCAACAAACATTTACTGCATTCAGAAATCACTATGGATTTTTTTTATCTATCAGCAGTACTACAGATATTGTTTAAAAAATAATAAAAATACCTCCTAAAATTACTAAGAAAACTAATGTATTACCTTGTAAAGAGCCTTTTAAAAATGAAAACATAATTTAAAAAGCCCAGCCAGTTCTAACAAAAATGTCTCAATCTATTTCAGAATTGTTTTGCAAAAACATACAAGCACAAGCTTTAGCAAGAGTGAATATAAAAACTGATTTAAAAATGCCTAAGTGGGATTTTATAATAAAACTGACTGCTTCTAATCTGAATGTCCTTGTCACAAAAGGAAAACAATTCCTTCTTCTTTACAAACTTTAAAAATATTTAGATGGTCACGGATTTTTTTTAGAGATGCCATACAAAAACTAAAATTAACTCGTTGATGCACATACACCATAGTACGCAACAGACTACGGTAAACTGCAGAAATTGATCATTACCTGATGTTTTGTCTCCAATATAACCAGCAATAGTTATTCCTAATCCCTGGGTGTTTTTTGTGAGTTCAACATTAAACTTCTCCCCATCTTCACAGCTATCAACAGAAGCACCTGCCTAATAAGAAAAGCATGATTAGAAATGAAGCTTTTTCTTCTTTAGAGATCCACCACATTCTTTGATGTCACTAACATGTAAAATTAGACACAAATGTAAAAAAAGAAAGCATCAACTTTGCTTCTGCTCTTATTTGGTATTCATCAGAAAAACTAGTCATAGGTAACATTCCTCACTGTAAAGTAATGCAGGTCATGCCCTCCCCACTGTGCTGCCCCTGGGATATTACCCTCTAACCTATAAAAACATTAGTTGATGATTAAAATGACTGGTGAAATTTGTACAAATTGAACGACAAACCTCTTGAACATTAAGTTATACAAATCATGCTTAAACGTTAGAATATGTAGCTTGCTGCCCTTCTGGGACTTCCTCAGAACCAGCTTTAGATTGTGGTGTTATTTAAAAGAAAAAAAGATCAAAATTATATTTTGCATTCTATTTGTTTAAATTCCTGTTCAATAACTACAGCTTCTTTTTTCCTATGCATGCCAAGTTTAACATATAATAAAAGCTATTTCTACTGAGGCAATTATGTTTCTTGTTTCTGAAAGACTTAAAAATTGTGTTAGAAAGCAGCAATTATACTTCCAGATAGTTAAATAATGACAATCTCTGCTAACATCTACAACAACCTTCTGAATTGCAGTAACAAATAATTTTTGGGGTAATTAATTTATTTATTGTTAATCAAAGTAGAATATATATTAAAATCTATTTTCAACAATTATTTTGTATTGAAAGAAAAAATAAACTTATAAAATTTAATTTCAGCTTTTTAAAAAGCTTTTTTAAAACTGTTTTCATATTTCATCTGTCTAAACCAGATTATACTAGCCACTTTCACAGCTGATATGTATTAGTATAAGATTACATATAACAGGCTTCAATTTCATTGTATTTATATGGACATCATCAATATTTCTGCACATATTTAAAATGTAAATTCATAAATATAGTACAAATTTATCCAGATCCTGTTATACTCCTATTTTATTCTGTCTCTTCTGCATGACAAATAGCAGCTAATTTTTTTAAAGTGCCAATAAGGCAACCAGGCAGATGCTAACTCAACCCAGTTTGACTAAATGAATAAAAATTAAAAAAAAANTGGATGCTCCCTCCAAGAACAAGATTTTGTGCCAGCAGAACCAGTTTAAAAATAGCCTGTCTCATGCCAGGAGAGATGCACCAGGAACGAGGTATTGAAAAGGATGGAAACGGAGAAGATGGTGGCGAAAAAGTCAGACTTTTTTATTTGGTTGCTTTGAGCTATTTCCTTGGTACTAGAAATCCTATATAACCTGCAGCAGCAGGTAGAGCCTTCAGCATTGCATCATATAATCTCACAAATGCAAATACTGAAGAAATACAAGCAGATGAAATTATCAAATTCAGCTTCTCCTTTGAGACTACTGCTTTTCAGATAATTAATATTCAGGCTAAATATTGATCCCTTTATCCAAAATACAGCCAGGTTTTCATGCCTCCGTGCTGTAGAGACACAAAAGTACTCAGTCTCTCCTCTTAAACGCTCAGAAGACACCATGTTAGGATTAACATTCCTTGCCTTATAGCCAAAAGAGAGGGGATGAATATATGTTTGTTTTACACAGAGATCACTACAACTGCCAGAGGCAAAATAATGGTAATCATGCAAAAATTGTTACAGCTTTTTTTCTTCCAAAGTGACCTAACATGAAATGTAATGTGTAACTAGGAAGAAAATGTCTAGAAAAACAACAGCAAAAAGTAAAATAGAAAATTCTCTGCAAGGCATAAATTCCATCTAGCTGTAGACTCAAAAACTATGATCTTTTTATTCCCAGATTCACTTACTCCACATGGTCACATTTAAATGTATCTGTCCATAACTGTACATGCCAGTTTCTGGCTCTCATGAAACCAGGCTTTATTTTGCAGAGGTCTTGAGTTGACAGGACATGACAAATATTCACAGCACTTTTAAAGTGGCTGACAGTTGTAGAGGAACAATACCACAGAGAGTACAATCATCAGAAGGGGTTGAGGGTAGCAGCTCACTGACTTTTTTTGGAAGATGTCTAGCAAATGAGCAATGCAGGTGATACAGGAAAGAAGCAGCATCTGCGTGCTGTTTGACACTGGGAGGAATTGTCTGATGGATGGCTGCAATGATATGGAAATAATAAATGTTCCTGGAGAGGAAAAGCACAGGGAGACAGAGGAATGCTACAAAGCCAGTTTGCCCTGTCTGAAGAAAAGACTACATGTCTTCAGTTGTTCCCAGNGGCTTCAATTTCATTGTATTTATATGGACATCATCAATATTTCTGCACATATTTAAAATGTAAATTCATAAATATAGTACAAATTTATCCAGATCCTGTTATACTCCTATTTTATTCTGTCTCTTCTGCATGACAAATAGCAGCTAATTTTTTTAAAGTGCCAATAAGGCAACCAGGCAGATGCTAACTCAACCCAGTTTGACTAAATGAATATGCATTTGCCAAAAAAAAAGAAGACTTCAGG
Organism: Syrrhaptes paradoxus; assembly: GCA_013400615.1. NCBI lineage: Eukaryota > Metazoa > Chordata > Aves > Pterocliformes > Pteroclidae > Syrrhaptes > Syrrhaptes paradoxus. The sequence continues at coordinate 15,599 of VZTO01013946.1, forward strand.
AGAGCTATGATGCTACTTGCGAAAAAAAAAATCTAGCTTTAGTTCTTTATCTGAACAACTCCACACAAAACCACAAACACAAGAAAAATAAATTCCTGCTGTTTTAACTACCTCTCTGCTTCATAACACAGGAATAGTTTGGCCACGATTAATGCCATTAAAAAACTGCTTCCATGTCTATAACCTCATGAATTTTCACAGGATAGACATCTACAAGGAACATCATGAGACGTGCCCATTTTGGAAAGCCATTCTGCTCTCACTAATAGTTTTAAGAGCACAATTTAGTATTTACCCACTCTGTATTTGTCAGGAAGAAATAGACAAATCAAGCTGTTTCCACTATCATCTTCACTCCAGACCCAAATTAATAAGGCTTGCAGCAGCAACAACTGGATGCTCCCTCCAAGAACAAGATTTTGTGCCAGCAGAACCAGTTTAAAAATAGCCTGTCTCATGCCAGGAGAGATGCACCAGGAACGAGGTATTGAAAAGGATGGAAACGGAGAAGATGGTGGCGAAAAAGTCAGACTTTTTTATTTGGTTGCTTTGAGCTATTTCCTTGGTACTAGAAATCCTATATAACCTGCAGCAGCAGGTAGAGCCTTCAGCATTGCATCATATAATCTCACAAATGCAAATACTGAAGAAATACAAGCAGATGAAATTATCAAATTCAGCTTCTCCTTTGAGACTACTGCTTTTCAGATAATTAATATTCAGGCTAAATATTGATCCCTTTATCCAAAATACAGCCAGGTTTTCATGCCTCCGTGCTGTAGAGACACAAAAGTACTCAGTCTCTCCTCTTAAACGCTCAGAAGACACCATGTTAGGATTAACATTCCTTGCCTTATAGCCAAAAGAGAGGGGATGAATATATGTTTGTTTTCCACAGAGATCACTACAACTGCCAGAGGCAAAATAATGGTAATCATGCAAAAATTGTTACAGCTTTTTTTCTTCCAAAGTGACCTAACATGAAATGTAATGTGTAACTAGGAAGAAAATGTCTAGAAAAACAACAGCAAAAAGTAAAATAGAAAATTCTCTGCAAGGCATAAATTCCATCTAGCTGTAGACTCAAAAACTATGATCTTTTTATTCCCAGATTCACTTACTCCACATGGTCACATTTAAATGTATCTGTCCATAACTGTACATGCCAGTTTCTGGCTCTCATGAAACCAGGCTTTATTTTGCAGAGGTCTTGAGTTGACAGGACATGACAAATATTCACAGCACTTTTAAAGTGGCTGACAGTTGTAGAGGAACAATACCACAGAGAGTACAATCATCAGAAGGGGTTGAGGGTAGCAGCTCACTGACTTTTTTTGGAAGATGTCTAGCAAATGAGCAATGCAGGTGATACAGGAAAGAAGCAGCATCTGCGTGCTGTTTGACACTGGGAGGAATTGTCTGATGGATGGCTGCAATGATATGGAAATAATAAATGTTCCTGGAGAGGAAAAGCACAGGGAGACAGAGGAATGCTACAAAGCCAGTTTGCCCTGTCTGAAGAAAAGACTACATGTCTTCAGTTGTTCCCAGTGCCTGCACAATCACAGGCAATCCAAAACCAGAAGTCATTTAGATCATAGTTATGGACAGCCTAAGCCTTGATCCCAAAAGGCTTCAAACATATAGTTCCGTACACTGTGCAGTCATGACATTTAAATTCTTCCAGACCATCAGCTGAGAACACCACTACTGGAAAAGAAAATCCTGGCTTTTTAGAACGTAAGTGTGAAAAACACTCAAATACCAGTTAAAAAAAAGGAAGTTTGAAGTAAAAGTTTGCAATGACTTAAGTATATTCACTGCTGCTTACCTGTTTCTCTGATGTTGAGATGGGTACCGGTGTACCTGGAGGGACTGCTGGTGGAGGTGGTTCCTCAACTGGTCCTCTTGCAATTACCAATTTCACTCGATTTCCACACTGCCTCAGAACCTGTGCTACCTGCTCACTGCTCATTCCAGCTAGGTCCGTATCACCAATTTTCAAGATGTGGTCTCCACTACACAATCTCCCATGCTGGAGGAAGGATAATTATGAAAAAAATCTACCAACATCCTGAAATTTCTCCCGGGTACCATACAATTAGAAAAAGACCACATAGCTTTAGTCACTTTTAAGGTATATGAACAAGCTGACTTTTTTTGGGTGCCAAGTCAATATCCTGATAACATGGAGAAGAAAAGTACATTCCATAATGGCACAGTAATTTTACTAGGAGTCTCCTCTGAAATATCCAGGACATCGTTTTTCAAGCAGTCACCCAAGCACAGAAAAAAATGCACATAGTTATGGTTACTACCTACTGGTACTTAACAACTGCATGTAGATTGAAGAACTTCAGGTTTCATTTCCAAACACACCTCCAAAAGACAGTATACAAACATATATTCAACTTTGCACTTCTATTTAAAAACTGGTCCTTGGGAGTAACCATAACTTCAAACTAAAATACATGTGATCCAGTTATTTATATTACTTTACACTGGTTTATTCTCCTAATGATTTATCCTTAATCAATAAAAAAGCTTCACATAGCCCAAATGAAAAGTATTCAAGAGACTGGTCTGTAAAAGGAACCTACCCACCTGCTCAGGGAAACACTGCGGCAGTAAATCCTGTCCATGCATCTCCAGGCCCTGTTATCAGGCCACACCACTGCTGTGGCTGGAAGACTGACCAGTTTCTATGACTATTCAGTCTTTAACCATCCTTAATGCAGTCCCAGATACTTGTCCAATGGACAAGCTTGAAATGAGTCATGATCACCAAATTCAATTCTCATGAGCCCTTCAGGCAGGATCAGAGCCCGTGTCCTGAAGCAGATACATGAAGCCACATTCCTGCTTCGAGCTTCAGTAAGCTCAGCCGAGGAAAGCAGATGCTCTCCTTAGCTGTCAGGGCAAAGCAAGTGTTGGCACCCCCCCCTCCACTGCCCCCCAATTACAACCACTATATTAATGAAAGAATTAGGAGTCTATGTGCATCCACACCGAACATGTACAATGTAATACATTTGAAAATGTGATTTAGAGCCTAATCCAGCTTTTACATTTTAATGCACAGATCCTTTGCACTAAACACACCTTTACCGAGGATAAGTTTCACCACTTGCTCTCTTTTTTACACTCCCAGGGAAAAAAGCTACCACTACTCAGCATGATTATAAAAGTAAAGAGTAACTTCACGGCTTACTGAATGGTAAACAGAAGGGTATGTTGAATTTACCTGATCAGCCACTCCTCCTGGGAGGATGGTTTTAACGACGACTCCAGTTGACTTTCCTCCCACTATCCCAAATCCCAGACCTGAGCCATCATTCACCAACTCAATGGTCTCCACGTGCTGCCAGTGAACCTAAAAGGAATAAACATAAGCTTGCAAATGACTAAAATAAGGACATGCATATTAAAACTTGGAAAATATTTTGTCTTATTTCTTCGGTATGTTTTTGAACAAAGGAAGGTGGGAGGAAGGTGGAAATATGGGACCTTTCTAACAATTACTATTAGCTATAAGATTACATATATGTAATATTTAAGCAATAAATTGCTCATTCCATAACAGCTGGAATTCTTCTGATACAAACCAGAGATGAGTAGTGGATCAGGCCTTTCAAGAACTTGCTGAATGAATTTAAGCAGCAATCTGGGACTGTCTACCTCCATGCTCCACTGCAGTCCGTAAGAAAAATAATGCTGCCAGGAAATCTCAGAGGACTGGAAATTAAAATCTTCAGATAACTGCATGTTCACATTGGCCATTATAATAAACCCAATTCAGAGGTTAAGGCTGAAAGCAGCACCACATATTGCGAGGCAGACACTAGCAGGAATTTCCCCCTGTGTAATGAACAGATTTCTGGGTTGTCAACAAAGATTTCTGGGATGTCAACAGCACTGGAATGAAGCAGCTCTGATGGCAGGCTTCATGTTCTGGCAGGAGTGAAACCGCTCTGAAAGAAAGACATATGTTAGCTCATTCGCATGGGGAAGTGCTGAAGGGACGACTGGAAGCTCCTGATATTGCTTCTCCTTGAGGAACAAACCAGATTGCAAGCTCATCTGTCATTTAAAAACACAGCTGGTGCTCCATCAGGTAGGATCTTGAAAATAAGCCATTATTTTGGAATAATTAAGGTACTGCAAATCCAAAGCCCCGTAGTACCTGTCTGTGAATCCACAGTTTTAACATAATCCAACAATGATTAAGCAAAGCTTGAACGAAAATCAACCACTCCAGATAAGATGCTTTTCTCTAGCATTTGAAAGCAAAGGAAATACAAGGACTGTGAAAACCATGCATTAAAAAAACAGAAGGAGCTGTGGTAGGTTTGAAAGGAACGTTTTTTCAAGCAAGGGAAGCTGCTCAGACAATACAGAGGCAACCACGCACATGAAGAATTTTGTCACACGAATACTGGAAGAGAACAGGCCTGTCCTATATGCTGACAGGAAAAGTCAGGCCAACCAGCTTTATTCCTGCACACAGAAGAAAACAAGAATTCTGAAATTTCATCACTAAAGGTTTTATTAATGACTAATAAACACTAAAATAGCTGCTTTTTCCAGACTGATTGCTCTGTATACTTCCGTTTATCAACCCCCTTGAAGAAGAAACACAGATGACTGACTGAGCAGCAAAATCTACAGAAAGTGAAGGCAGGCTGTTTCATCCCAGGACAAGCCACTACCTAAGTAAGATATCAGGAAGAGAAGAGCAGTTAATATCACCACGTTTCTGAGCTATGTTCTCTACACCTAGATGTGCAAAAGCTTTCAAAAGAAAGGAAATGTAGCAGAACTCTTTTCTGGGGGTCCCTACACATGGCATTTTGATGGCTCTCTCTTGCTACTTTACTTGAGGTCCACTGCTATGAGACAAGAGAGAAATAAACAGAGAAGCACCCATCCAGCTTCTGGTGTACATCAGACTGAGATGTCTCAAAAAATTCTGTTTGCCCTAGCAGAAGACAAGGAGAAAAAAATATCTTGCTTACTGCTACCTCAAAATAAAGCTTCATAAAGTAAGGTAAACATGCTGTATTTGCACTGGTGGATACAGAGAATGTGGCAGATGGGAAGAAGTAATACATCCAAGATGAAGATCCCCCTCAGCAAGCCTTAATATTTTCTACTCTTTGCATGGGAAAAGGTACAACAAAGATAAACAGAAGAAAAACCTCAAGATCTGTGACGGAAATGTACATACAGGTTACCAAAACAAAGCCTCAAAATACTAGATGCAGTATGCATACACAGCCAGAACTGAACACATAGACGTTTGGAGTATACTCACCGGGTTGGAATGGGCTGAAACTGTGCTAGCAGCAGATGGAGACCGGGACACTACAGGACTGATGAGCTGAGGGAAAGTGCCCCTGGCCACAACTAGCTGGACGTTATCTTTTGCTTTCTGGAGGATGCTGATAGCCTGTTGATGTGTAATTGTCTGATCAAGGGCTTGCCCGTTAATAGCAAGGATTTGATCTGCTTCCTTCAGCTTTCCATCTCTGTCACATATGTGCAAACAGGGAACAGGGACAACAAAACAAACAAACAAGAAAAACCAAAGAAGTGTTGCCACAGAAATTACAGTGCTTTGACAATTTTCCAGTATTTTTAATAACTTGTTCCCTATTCCCCCCACTTTTTAATCTCTCCCTGCAGTTTTGCTGAAAGGAACTGGTGCGGCACCCTGGTGATTGCTTCCTTTGAAGCTAACCCCACTGTCACTCTCTCCTGGCTACTACCCCCTAGCTAGCTTTCTTCTCCCTGTACCCCCATGCGAGACTAAGCATATTAGATCTCAGTCGCTCCTAACCACAGCCTGAGAACATAAGTTTATTCTTGACTTTGAGCCTCTTGCTTAACAGACCAAGTGCTCCACTTTGTTCAGTGCACCCGTTCTGAATATTCATCAAACCATGGAGTGGAACACACTTTCATCAAGATGTTACAGACCAAAATTTTGTTTTTCACAAAACCAAAGAAAAAAAAAAACAGAAAAAAGAAGGAGGGGCAGAGAGAGAAACTGAAAGAAAATGATAAAACAGATCCCTTTTGAATGGGTGGAAAAAAGCCTTCAGCAAATTAAAAAACAACTCTCTACTTTCTGACAAAGGAAGCACTACAGTAAAATTCCATACTGAGCCCCTCAGACCTGTTTCAAAGGAAGTGTGTGAAGCCTACACAGAGGAGTTATCCTCTGCCTCCTCCCCTGCTTCTATATGCAACAAACCAGCAAAACATCCCAAAGTGGAAATGTTTTGAAAACAAAGGACAGCAATGAAAACAAGGATCCCTGTTACACCACCCTTCAGCGTAGAAACCAAGGTACTCAACAGCAGTCAGGAAAAAAATCCATAATATTTTGTTTGTGAATGCCAGCTGCTTTTCAGAGTACTCTTGAAGACTTACTATTGCTGATTTATGGGCACTATAACAATTGTTGAATGTTTCTCTACTCAACAATGAATCAGGCAGGGCCTGATTCAGTAAAGATAGGTCTCAACTCCATGGAATAAGACAAGTAAAAGCAAAGACCTCTTGAAGGGCAAGTTAAAAAAAAAAAGGAAAGTGGAATTTAGGCAGATTGAAAACTATTGCAATGATACAGAGCATGACACTTTTTGTAATTGAGTTAACTCTGTAGGCCGTATTCTGCCCTCTGTTAAAAGGACAGTGTTCAGATCACAACTAACCCCATTTCTCCCTAGAGCATAGCGAGAAATGGCACCAAGATGACTTGGCCACCCCACATAACACATAGAGTAAATCACAAAGCAGCTCTGACCAGGATCCTGATCAGCAAATACACACACAGTGATACACTCCACCGGTCTGCAGTGAACCAGCACTGCTGCCACTGAACCGAGTTCATTTGCTCACTCAAGCTGTTCTTGGAGCAGAAATCCACTTCTTTCAACACTATTTGTGGAATCAGGGTTAAAGTCTAAAGCATACTTTCAGCAAGCTATTATTATTGCTGAGTTTCTGGTAACATCAGCTGAATGTATCTATTTAAGAGTCAAATAACTTTACACCAAGCTTTGCTTGACTTAAAACCCAAGTTCCACATCTGGTCAGCAGGATTCTACCTAACAAACAACCCTGCTAGTTACAACCAAATTTTTTGCACCAAATTGTTTTTCAGTGCATCCAAGGATGGCAAAATCTGTAATTCATCTTTAAAAGCCATGACACAGAACAGTAACCTCCCCATTTTCCCTGTTGGAAAAGAGATTTTATAAACAAACCACAGAGAAACTACATCTGTAGTTTCTAGAAATCCAGAATAGGTCATACACTGCCTTGTTCCTACGTTACATAAATTGTAGTGGTAAGTAATTTTAAATCTGCTACGATGTATGGCTTAGAATACAAGCAAACGTGCCCTTGTACCACAAAAACAGCAGCAACGATGCCACTAAATTGCAGTGTCATGTTAACACTTGGTACAGTAAAATATTGCAGTAGCAATCTTACCTGTGTGCCACACTTCCCTCCTGGATTTCTTGCACAAATATTCCTAGTTCTCCCCTGTTTTCACTCTTGAGTCCCACAACACTGAAGCCCAGACCACCACTTAAAGGTTTAATAAGCTCAATGGTCTCAACAAGACGACCCTGTTCAGTAGAAGAAAAAAAGGTACAAATTTTAAAAATGTTGAAAAGCAGCATTAATGAATGTGGCAAACAACTTGGAACTGAGTTTCTAATTTGGCAGCTACAGCTGGACAAGGCTACACTAGCTAATAACTGAAACAAAGTTCTTCAGTTCCAATTTCTCACTATCATACAGAAAAGGACAATTATGAAAGATCTGAGAAACAAAGACTATTACAGCCCAGAAGAGGAAATCAGGAAACAACAACTAAATATATAGGGTTTAGGCTTAGTAGTGACTAAACTAGGGTATAAGTGTATATAAAATTTTAGGGGTACAGAGCAACTCTCAAACAGAACTAGAAAATGAGGACGAACTTCAGAAAGAGGGAAAAAGTAGGACTGTGCAAAAGGCTCTCCAGGAGAATAGCAGAAGACTTCCCCACCTGTTTTTTCACAGGTTAATTAGGAAAATGCCAGAATATACGCTTGGCTATTCTCAGCTCCACCCACTGATGAGATTTGTACATCATTTCTGCCTACCACAGGAAAGCAGTAATATTACAGAAGGCATAGCAAGGCCAAAAAGGAATTTTCCATCTTATTTCCAAGCAAGTCACAGAACTAGGTTTCATTAGCTACACACACAAGAGCATGCTCTGACAAAGCATCTCCCTCACACACAGAGCGGCAGTCCTACAATGAGCACGGAAAAATAATTGCATACCAATCTGTGAGATGCACACTGTCCAGCTAAGGAGAATAACTCAGCAGTGACAATGTCAAGGCTACTTTTCCAACTATCTTCTCATTTACCAATTGTTCCTCAAATTGAGAGGTTATTTTTATTTTATATAATAAGTGGGCTCTGGTTTGCTTAATAACTCAATTGCTTTTAATAAACATACACATATTTAAATCTTCCAGATAATCAGTGATCCACATTTCCTGGTTACCAGACAACATGCGTACCTGGGACATACTTCTGATTAGCTGCTCAAAATCATCACTAGAAGACTTCCCATTAATCTGAGGAGTAATTGATCTCATCGATGTTTCTAGCACATTAGCTGGGCTACCATTCTGCTGAGCCAACAAATACGACTCATTATGTGGCAAGGACCCCATGTTCACACCATGATGAAGAAGCTGGGGGAATTCACCAGTGGACTGTATGGAAGGTGTAATATTTACCTGTAAGAGATTGATGGCAACACAGATTTAAAGACAAAGCAGGTACCTCCTCCTTATCCAAGGGCATCATGACAGGCCAACTGTTTGTTAAAAATATCTGAAATCTCAATTTGCAGTTTTAAAAAGACATCTTAAAAAGAAAAATTATCTTTAATACTTATAATTGATGTAAGACTGTGAATTATCAGCATAAAACATGAAAGAAATTGATGAAAATAATCTAAAATTACTTTCCTTAGTTTGCCTAAAATTCTTTTGTTCATAGCAAACAAAACTTCACATAGCAGCATGAAGTACTCCAACACAATGGTAAAGAAATATGAACAAGGTTTTTCTGCAGTACCACTGTTTTTAAAAACAAATTTATCAAATATTTTACAATAAAATAAAAAGTATTTGTGTTTTGATGAATCAAGAAAGAAACCTCATCAGCTGCATAGGAAACAAATTCCACTGGTCAGGGTTTCTGCACCACTATGCACTATGGCTGCCAATGTGACTCCCTACATGAGCTAGAATTAAATACAAAATCACTGAACAAGTCTAAAATCACCAGGCTGATCTGAAAAACACAGTCATATCCTTATACAGACAGGCCTGACAACACACTTCTCTTAGGGCAGAATATAAAATAAGGAAATTCTCCGCATTGCTCAGTCACAATAAATTACCTATTTTCAAGCAGGTCTCTGGCAACAAATCCAGTGAACGGCTGATGGTGGTATGAAGCTAAGGTGAAGCAGAAGCCTTCATTTGGCTGTCATCCCACTTGCCTGTTGACTGTCAACAGGCACTGTTTTACTCCACATTGATCTGTTTCATACTTGCCTGGCACACTAACCACAATTTAGGACCACAATAGTGCAGCGTCAAATACTTTTCATAGTTTTACAGTGCAAATTTTCTAGCATTCTGGACTGCACTACAGAAGACTGGGAATTCCCCTTCCTTGAAACCTAACTTTTATATTCTAAAATATCTACTGCACCAGTCTCAACTGTTTAAGTATGCTATTTCCATCAGATTTATCACATCATCCTCCCAACAGTTTGGTCATTAAAAGGTCAGTATTGTCCTCCATCACACAATTCCTTCTCATCTGGGCACTTTAGGAAAATATATTGAACACCTTATGTGCCTGGGAAGACCCTCAAGTGACAGAAAAAATACAACAAGACAGCACTTGAAAGAAAAGTCCAACAGCACTTAGCTGCTCTCCCATAAAAAAATTGGAAAGAGGAAAAGCAGGATGTTTGGAACTCAGTGATCTCCATCTCACTGTGATTATGTTCTATTGTCCATATTTGTGAGGAATCACTTAGATTATGTTTCAAGAAATCATAATGCCTAAAATGTGCACAAATGCACTTTTTTTTATTCACATACAGTCACTTCAGCAACCCTGTAAGGCACAGGTATATAAATCTTGTTTCATGTGTAACATACAGAGACATAATCAAATTTTGCCCTTTTGTAAATGCAAGATTTCCCCTTACATTATATGCATGGGTTTGAAACTAATAAACTTTATGCCATACTGTATTTCTTATCTGCATGAGTCCATATAACATGACAATGTCATCCATTTCAATTGATAAAAGTATGCCACCGAACTTGGTCAATTACTGTGCTTCATTTCTTGTTCTTCTCCACCTTCAGATCTTCTTATACATCCCGCTGTCATGTTCCTTCTCGCAAAAACCTGTCATGGCTCAAATTCTTATTTGGAATACTACCACTGTAACTAACCAGTCTTGCAATGCTTCTATTTAAAACATTTTTACATTTCCACAGCAAGATAAAGCAACCTAAGAGTATACGCGATGTAAACCCAAACTAATTCTCATGTGCACTCAAAGGCCATAGTATATGGGTCTGATATCATAAATGTTAGTAAGTCATGGATACACATTGATTTTCTAAACTGCAGTGCTCATTATAGAAAATAACACTGAATTGCCCTCCCTGCTGAAGGTTACCATCCTCAGAGCTCACTTCCTGAAAAGAGTCACTAGAGAACACATCACCTGCCCAGGTAAAGTCAGTGAGGTTAGCTTGAACAACCAACAGCATAGTGTGAGCAAATCCTACTGATTTTGCCCAATGTAGATTAGTGAGAGCTCACACAACCTCTTCTGTGCAGCCTTTGGATTGGTAACCTCAAACTAAGCAGACACTGCTCAGCAGCTGAGAGTGGTAATGACTCCAGGCAACAAGATTAAACCTAGAGAAAAACTCATTAAACACCTTCAACTTCAGTTAGCAAAGTTCTAAGCACAGCATTACTCTGTTTTGGAACCCTTTTAATGTCGCAGGAGCTTCCTGAGGTTTCATCCTTCAGGGTGGCAGAAGGGGAAGGGTCACTGGTACTACTGACAGTCCTGTAAAACCTAACTGTGCGTGAATTCCCTGCTTTGAATGTACTGTGCAGTCATTTTCTAAGACAAAAAAGGGAAAATAAGGAAAATGCTACAAGAATGTTAAGAGCAAAATTTGAGACTACATAAAGAAAGCTAGAGCCTATTTTGCTTTACAAAAAAAAAGAACCACATAAGCAAAAAAGGACAAAAACAGAATTTTAAGGCACAGAAACTGACTGTACCTGAGGAACCGCTGCTGTAACCACCCCACTGTCTATTTCCTTTCTATTTTCCTTCATGAATTTCACTTTAAGTTTTTTCCACATTACCGCATTGTGTGCAGACTGCTAACATAGAGACAATCCCAGTCTGTGAAACCTCTCCCTGAATGAAAAGTCAGTGTCTTTCCTGTATCTAGAGCACTCCTTTACACAGAAATGTGTATGCAGCAAGCTGCACCACTGGGAAAATCATTCAATGCCCAAATGGTAGACCAAGCAAGCCACAGTGATCCTAAAGTATGACATTTTTAGAGTAGTATGAATGATACAAAAGGTGTTTACATCATTATATTGTTTTTCTCTAACATACAATAAAACACTTTCTTTCGTAAAGAAAAAAAATGAGCTACTTATCAAAAATAAGAGGTTACTGAGTATGACACATTGCCCTTATGATGAATTGCATTATACCCCTTCTCTGAATCGAAAATATTTCTCGTACTACACAATATTCCATACAGCACAACCCTCAGTATGAAGAGGAGCTATGTGCCCATCCCGTACTATGTTCTATGTACGTTCTGCTAGCACTGCTTAACAGAGGATTGCTTTAGGCAGCTCATTTCACTCTTTGTCATGTTCAAACAGCAGACTAGCCACGATGGGCACATCAGCTTCCACCTGAACATGTGCCCAGCATCCCCCTTTTCTTCCCTAGGTAAGTTTGAAGGAGTTCTTCAATTAAGATATGACAGTCTCCTTAGGGAGTTATGTTTTTCTCTCTGGTAGAAAACTCATCCCCACGCTAAAATAGAAGTAGCACCAGGCCAATTCACATTTTAGTTTTACATTGTATGTTTTAATAGATTAAGTTCTGTTCAAATTGACAATATAGTGCCCACCTTTTCAGTCTGACTTTTCATCCTTTCTGCATACTTGTATGAGCTGGGACATCACTCCAAATGTACAAGAATTGACTGACCTCTCCCATTCCTTCTGACTTCCAAAAGATGGAAGTTTTTCATGTTTTTCCATAATTAATTATTAACTCCATTATTCTGAAGACACTGAATGGTTTTTATTTGCATGATGGTTGAAATACCACTGAAAAGAAGTGCTGCATCATATATACAGCAGGAAAAGGCTAAATTAACTCTCCAATCAACACGAGTTCAACTAGAACTTTGAAAAACTTCACCTCAAATCTTCGGTACAACTGTGATTACAGCACAGCTACAATGCAGTATTCAAACACCACCTCTTCAACAGCAATTAACACCTCAACTTCATCACACCCCTTTTAAACAAGCAGAGCAAAAATGTCCAATGGAGGATACACTTAACACAGGAAGCCTAGCTCAAACAAAGTGGCTTCTGACTTGTGAAACTCCAAGAAAAAAAATGAAACTCTCAAGAAAAAATTTCAAACTGTTAACAGAATAAAGTTTTGTATATGTATACGTGCAAAAAACTTACAGTTTAGAATGTCTTCTCTCCCAAAACACACACACTTACACTTCAAAAACATTTCTGCTTTATGACTTTATAATGATCCCAAAGGTAGAAGTTCAGAATACCCAGAAAAATTACAAGCAGAAACGTGATGACCACTCTCTCCCCTGTCCCTGTCCCTGTCCCTTCCCCCGCCAAAACACAAGGTTAGAGCATGTAAAATTTGAGAACTGGTGTATGTTCTTTCTAACCACAGAAGTACAAGTCACTTCGGGAAGAGCAGTGAGCCACAAGTGTAAGTCTTAGAACAATGATGCTCTTGTGGTTGCCTGAAATATTTTTCATAACATATAAATTGCACTACTTTGCAGCAACAAAATCAACATAATCTTACCAAGAATTAGATTTATTGCACTGTGATTGTGTAAGCACTGTATGGAAGAATTTTGCTTTGTTTGATAATTTGGCTTATGCTGATTTTCCTTTATTGGCTTTCTCCTTACTGTGTATAACACCTGTAATGTGGACATAACTTGGTATACGACGAAGAGAAAAATTCAAGTGTATCACTGAATATGATAAAACTTACATTACAGTCACACAAATAGACACTAAATGTAATCAAATAGCGCTTATGTGCAGTTGCTAAAAATATTTTTTAACAAAAAAGGAGCTACCCAAGCCATGTCTGCAGTGTATCAACATTAAAATCAACATAATCAGCATTGCCAGGTCTTAACCTGGACAAAAACAAATTCTCTGTGTCTCTGCACTCCAGCCATTGAGCCCCAGCCTTTGCAGATCCCAAGAAGCACAAGGTGGTACTTCAGCTGACTGCAAGTGTCCTGAGTAGCAAAAAGGTCAGCTGCAACAGCGACCATGCTGTAAGAGACGAAGAGCAAGCCAGCCACCATGTGAGTCCTCAGCAGGCATCCTGTCCTGCCTGGCACTCCCCGTAGGCATGCTGTCAGTGCCGCACCAAAAGCCCCTAGGCTCTCTGGGAACAGGCACCAGCGCCCTGCTGCTGGCTGCTCCTTTACAGCTCCATCCTTGGGGCAGGGGAAGCAGATCCCAAATTAGCATTTCTTACAAGCATTTCACCTTGGAACACAGAGCAAATGGTGCTGTTGCTGAAAGGGGTTCAGGAAAGGAACTGAGGGTCTCCTCTAGCCGTGCAAACCAGACTTAAGCAAGTGTTCACAGGCAATACGAAAAGGCATAGATTTCTCTGCTTCTTCCCTAAATTCACTCTAGCACTGACACTCAGCTATCCCATACAACCTAGTACGTGCTGTGCCGTGGGGAGACTCTTCCCCACTAATGCATTGTGAACGCAAAACTATGTTCAACCTCACAAGTAAAAAAAATCTAAGGAATGCAGCCCAGTCAAGGGAATGGTATTTTGTTCTGTCAGAGCCCTGAGTAAAGTGGAGGTGGGAAGAAGAGGAAAGGAGGAGGTCGACAAGAGAAAGACAAAAAGGAAAGGAAGAGAAGCAAGAGAGGACTGACATATTATTTTATATATAAATATAAATATTTATATTTATAAATAAAATAAAATATTATTGAAAACTTCAAACATACAATCTCTGTTTTTCTTTTCTGCCACTCCCTGACCTTCAAACCATGAGAGTACTTTTCAGTATGAGAAAACAAGCATTCACTGAAGAATAAGGATACAAAGAGGCAGAAGAAAAAAGTTTCCTTCAGTGCTTGTCATCTCAAGTGACTAGAGAAGTCAGGATGGTAATTCTCAAAAAAAAAAAAATTCCTTTGCTGTGCCTAGACTTTTCCCACTCCAGTTCCTGACTTTGCATTGACAGATTTCAAGTGCAAACAAAACCTGCTTCCTCATTTAAGAAAAAAAGATCTTAAAGCACCTACCAATAAGCACCAAAATATCAGATTTAATGACTTCAGCACCATGCCTCACTAACATCTAGATGGTCCACACAATAATTCTCAGTCCACACCACTGTATGCAAATACAGTAGTTGTATTGCACAAATGCAAATTGAAGCGGCTCTTGTTAAGCACACACCAACAATGAAGGGGATCAATTTCTAATTAACACACAGAAGCTTTAAGGAACTGGGACTGCAAATTTGAAAGCCCTCCATGCGTACAGAAACACACACTTTTTCAGATCTTCTTTTGGTGCTTAAAAGATCACTTAATCTGTAGGGAAAAAAAAAAGAGGAAGTAATTCTCATTGGAATGAAAATAATATTTGTCTGCTAAAACTGTATATTTGCATCCTATTTTTTCCTAGGAAGACATGACAGCTGTTTACAAGATTTGCCAGCTCATCTTCCAGACTCACTGCACAAACAGAGACTAGGCTCTCACTATCATCTCCATGCTTTCCAGACACACAGTGTCTCAAGACAGGAATATGTCCTACCCTCAAAATTTATTGAGGCCACTACAGGCCCACAATTAGGTCTCATTTAGTGACCTACTTCTGCTGCAAAGCTTGCAAGGAATCAGTTTGACTTAGAAAGTAAATTGCCATTATTGCTCCTCTGCTCCCATCCTCTCTTTCAATCTATACTTTCCTAAAAGATGGCCCTTCTGAGAATTTTGCAATAGTCTTGCAGCTCTTTAAAAACTCATAAACTAATTAAAAACAGAGAAGCAGCTTAACAGACTGCCACCTACACCTCACCTTGAGAATAAAAAGACCTCTATTCAACTTTCACTGCAGCAGATTGTGAAATATCAAAAAAATTTAGTCATTGTAGTCTCAAGTGGGTAGAGACTGCCACATCTAGCCACTGCACAGCTCAACACCAGTTGTCATCCTATCTCAAACACAGCTCTGACTGCAAGTGCTTGGGAAGCAACTTGTCTCCTTCCCTGGTCTGGCACAGCTTGGCCAAAAAGCCTAATCACTATTCACATGCCTTGCAGCCTTCACCAACCTGTAGCTCAAGAGTTTCAAGAGGGCAGCGCCTTCCCAGCCATAACAAGGAAACTAAAGGGTGTCCTTGAACAAAACTGAGCCTTTGAAAGTGCCAAGAAAATTTTTAACATGGCTGCCTATTTAATGATTTTATTCTTTGTCCTGTTTCAGTACGCTTTATAAACATTTAAATAAAGCAAAGAAGGGACAGACTATTTCATCTTATATTGTAGGGAAGAAATGATTCTATAGAGAAAACACACGACACCTTCTGAAGAGCTGACCCAAATCTAAGAGTTGCCAGAAACATACATTCGCATGTGCAAGTGTTCATGTAAGCACATATCACGAAGGGAATTCACATCCAAGTAGCTACCCTGTAAACTAGACTGGATACATACCATGCAACATGCACAGGCCACTGAAGCTACTGAACAGATAAACCTACAGGGTTAGTGCAGAACGTAAAACTATTATTTGCTTTTTAAAAAACACACATCTGAAATTACCCACATGTAGTACCGGCTGCTTCATTTTACTAATTTAAGTGACGGCATTCAGAAAGAGAAGCATCCTTTAACTTCACAGCTAATGTCTGGAAGTGAAAATGTAATTTGCCTTTTCACCAAATTCCCATTAATGCTTCATGCACACTTTCATTTCTCACTACATGTTCCCAGAATCATCACCACATAATTCAACACAGTTTCTGGACATAATTATTAAATTTTCCTTTTCAAATAGCAAAGCAAAGAAACCCTCAGAACATATTTTTTCCTAGATTTTTTAAAACACACTAATGTCATAAAGTCTCTACATACCAAACATGCAAAATCTGAAAAACACGGTCATGTGTAGCACTGTAGACACCACTCTAACTTACTTCTTGTCTGTGCAAAATACCATGAAGATGATTCACAAGAAGCAATAAAGGGCCAGATTGTGCTCTTCTGCCACACAGCTGAAGTGGCGTCAAGATCATAAGGACTCCTGATCAGCTGCAGTCCGGTCAGAAACCAGATGCAGCTCCCCGCTGACAATAAGGCCAGTGCAAAGGGGATGCATCCTCCCACTTTGGGATTTCTTCATACCAGCCACAGAGCTGCCCAGTTTGCAGGAGTCAACAGCAACAACTATTTGCAAAACCAGATACAAAGATTAGTCCTAATTCAGTTACTGAACTACTTTTTATATTCTCCAAGTTCTCATTCTGCTGACAAGGAAATTAAATTATAGTAATAAATAAGTCAATATAGCCAAGTTGCTATCCCTTTTGTCATCCTCACCAAAGACACACAGTAAAGTAATACTTTTAGTTAAAACCCTGAGCAAGGAAAAAGCTCTTAGCTTCTCTTTGATCTTTTATTTCTATACAAAAGAAATAGATATTCATATCCTTCTGAAGTCAGCGCTCCACAGTTTCCCTTATATATTCTCATTTTAGCAGGGTAACACACAAGAGAGCAATAAAAGGCTCCTAGGAAGGAAGTCCTAAGACCACATACAAAACATGTTCCTTTTAAAGGACAGAGACAGAAAGCCTTATGTACACTCCCCAGCCAGTTATCACCATTTCCCTACTGTTCACATCCTAAGTAACGAGCATATACATTAAAAAAACATATACAAAGTATGAGCCTCAACAAAACCAGAAAAAAAGTCAATGGGCATGTCATCCTCAGTTCCCTGAAGGTTTCGATCAGGTGTTTAATTTAGGCTATTTGATTTCACTATTCAACATGCAGAGACACAAACATTTTTGCACATTCTTAGCAATTTTTCTCTTGAACTGGGAGGCTGCTCTTCCTACCTGATCTTTCAGTTGTTGAACAGAAGTCTGAAGATTGAGAATTTGGTTAAAGAGTGGACTCTGAAGCACTGATTTTAATAAGCTCAGTTTCTCCTCATTTGCAATGTCACCTCGATCCCGAAGTTTTGCCTGTAAGCGCTCCATGGCCTGAAGGGCTTGATGCGTATCTGTAGCTATAGTAATTTCTAGTTAGTAGCAATTCAGAAACAGCTACATACAAGCAGGTAACAAGCTTAAATGTACCCTTCTCTATCGTTCAAACCACAAAGGACTTGAACGGTTCGGTTTTGAACAAAAACCCCATCTCAAACACATCTAATGAATCAGAAAGTCAAAGGCACGGCATTAAACAGAAGCCAACTAAAATTACATTTCCATCCAGAAAAGTTACAAAAGTGAAGGAGTCTTCATTAAAATTCAGTTACAGGAACTGTGACTACAGACCACTGTCAATAAGTAGTGACAAAAATAGTCATAACAGAAAACATTTGTCTTTTTCATACAAACTTTTTTAATTCTAGTAAAGATTAAAACAATGAAATCAAGGCAACAAGCTAAAAAAGAAATACACTATACAAATGATGGTACATTTGTTTTCAAATACAAAAGTACAACATGTATTTCTAAGCACTGGAGATAGAAACCTCTCCCAGCAGTATATACCAATGTCCTAAATCTACCTTGCACACTTAACTTGGCCACAAAAATATGATACAAATAAAAAAAAAAGATTACCAATTGTTTCCAACATGTTTTCTGGTTCTCAGCTTCTATTCCAATAATGGTAAGAGACAGCAAATACAGTATTTCCCTGAAAAATAATAGAAAGGGAAAGGGGTCACATTTATAGAAGCAGTGAGCTCTGAAAGAGAAGAAAAAAGCTTGACTTCTGAAAGCAAGAAACAGCCCTGCAAAATAACAATCTACAGAAACCGTATCCCCTTGAATAATTAAAATAACCTCCGAGGTACCCATATTCTGAGTCACTTTGGAGCTTAAAACCTGCCTGAAAATTGCTTTTAAGAATATTCTTTCTAATATTTTGCATTTCCATATCAAAGGTGCTGTCTGCATACTGTTGCACAACATGTCCTGCGTTGCTTTAATCAGAAGCTATGAATCATAGCTGTCACTGATACTTTACACTGTTTCATTGCTTTCCTTTTCAGTGAGTCATAAAAACATTCCCTGAGGGATTAGTTTTCAAGCTCCATGTTGACAATTTCAGGTGGGTGAGCCACAGCACATTTTTTAAAGTCACCCTATAAAACGAAAAGTCATGGGAGCCACAAAGCATTAATGCTGCACAGACTTGACGGATTCTCACACTACAGCCTCCACTATTAACACCTACTGTAACCGAGCCTCAGATCTGGATGACAGCTGGTTTTTCGCCAGCATGGGTTTCCAGGCAGAAAATTCTACACTGGGAGGAAGAGATTCTGAAATTGCTTTGTTTATTTTTTTTGTTGTTTTTTGACATTTGGGGGGGAGCTGGGGGAGGGGTTCCAACAGTGTGTCTGCAATTGCTCAGAAATTTGTAGTGATGGAACATGTTTGATGGAGACGGACAGCCGAGGAGAAGGGGAGAGTTCAAACAGTACCAACTGAGCTATGCAATTTATTGTCTTGTCTTTCACAATGGTCCCTTTGTTTTCTTGATAATAGGAAAGCCCTTCAGTACAGCATCCTGACTTGAACCTGGTGAGCTTACCAATATGCAGAGCTGTTATCTCTGAGCACTCAGGAAAAACTAGTTTTTGTTGAAACTTTGGAGAAAAATAGGGAAAAGAATGGTGTTGTCGGATCTCTGGGTAAGACAGCCTAACTAAAATTCAACAGGACTATTAGTTACAGAACCTGAGCAGGACAAGCATGAATCAATCCTCACAATAAAAGCAAGAAAACAGGTGCTAATATAGATTCACTTAGAAGGAACACAAGGCAGAATTAACATTTTGAGAAGCCTGTATTATCTGCAGTTTGTGCAGAAAACCCAAATGACGTGGGTTTAAAATGATTGCCAGGACTTCCCTAGTTTTGATCTGAGGCTTCGTATCAGTTTATTTTATTGTATATGAATTTGCCAGTGCATTGGTATAGAATTGCTGATCATCCTTTTCAGGATAATGTACCACTTAGGGACAGACATTCAAATCCTTTGAATCTGACCTTGTCAAAGTAACCTAATTCCATGATCCAAATTATGCATATCAGTAATAAATAAAAACAAAACTTTATGAATTTGTTTCCTCACTTGGCAAAGCAAATCCCTGCACACGATTACTAGATCTGAAAACCACATCAAACATCTTGCATTTTCACCCTGTCACTCTACAAAAACAAGATTAAAAAAATGTCTGTTTTACATGAGAAGGGCTGAATGAGATTATTTAAATATTATGAAAGAAGCTGACTTCCCCAAACCTTAATCTCTAATAGCTTTTTCTTCTAGATTAACAAACTACTATCACTTCTTCTGTTCAGAGCCCCTATTTACAAACAGAGGCATTGATGTCATGTTCACAGGTTTTTTTCTTAGCGGAAATTCCAGCCAAAGAAGTTCTTTCCTGTTTCACTGTTCCAGTTCTTCTTCTACAGCTACTCTTGGGTCTGTGTTGTGGATGCAACTAGAGAACAGTGCAAAAAAATAAAAAAATATGTTGAGTATTTCTCAGTCATTTCAGTGCCATGATCCTGTTTATCACAGTACTCTATGCAGATGCACATAGCATCATTATGTTCAACTCCCATATTCTGAGGAAACTAACCATGAAAAATACAGGGTTACTGCTTTTCTGCTTTAGCTCCCTGAGAACCTCAAGAAGAGATGCTGCCGCAAAAAGTCTGTATCTTTTGGAGCAGCTGGATATTGTTTTATATTATGATTTAACTTGCCTAAAATCTCATTCTTGTTGTGCTGTGAAAGGCATGTTTTACAAGTGACAAAATGGATACGGTCACCACCGTGTTCACACAATCCCAGAGGTATGAACTCTGATAATTTATAATAGGAGCTTTCTAAAAGCAGAAACAAGTCCTGAACATACTCGTAGACGGAGATGATCCTTTCTAATTTGCAACGAAAAGAAGTCCTTAGCTCTGCTAAGACATTCATGATATACTTAGTATTTATCTCATGCTTTAGAGGTAGGAATACCACTCCAGAGCTGTCTTAGTGTCAGCAAATCCATTTCTAACTCTCAGCTCAGTTCTCCTTGTGTTTTTATTAGCAGGGAACCCGCCCTCAGCTGACCAGCTTAATGCTTTTGTCAATTGCAAGCACTGAGTGGGAGCAAGACCAAAATTGCCATCAGGATGTTTTCCTGCAGGACACTTCCTCTGACACAGAAGTAATGCATTGAGGTACACAACAGAATCACAGAATCACAGAATTATAAAGTTGGAAAAGACCTAGAAGATCATCCAGTCCAACCATATCCAATACTTCCCAACTAAATCATATCCCTCAACAC